>JAHQIW010004365.1:0-18001 GCA_019055375.1 Parelaphostrongylus tenuis | reverse complement strand
TACACATTGACGGCCCAAAATACTATCAAGCAGCAAAAGTGCTAAAAAGGAAATCTAATAATGAGAGGAGGCAATACCACCAAAGCGCTGTTTTGCTAAGGAAAAAGTGCATACTCTAATGAATGACAGATCAAAACATGCATGAAAGTTGTGAAGCACCAACTAAATTTGGAGAATCAGTGTGAAGTCACTGGGAACTCAGCAGGTAGTAGAAGCTCATCATACTTGCCATAACTTGATGAACAAGCGGATAAATGAGCAATCTGCCATTTGACTTAGAGCATTGAACAATAACTAGAAAATTCAATCAAGCATGGCCAACAGTGTCGGCAAAGAGGTGCACAAATCTCTATGAGGCACCTCAAATATTACGGAGGTTAGAGCAATGAATCAGTAACTGAATTCAGTTTTATGCGAGTGGCCATTGGAACTGGCTTCCAGCAAGAGCGTGGAGGTGGAGATGAAAAACGCTCTAACATCCTTCTTGTATACAGTTTCCGACGGCACGATAGCCATTCTCTAGCCTGGGATTATCAGCTACCTGTAATACGAGAAATGAAAATTTTGTCGTTGCATTATAATGTTTGGTATTTACGTATTCAATTACCACATCCAACAACCCATATGAAAGCTCATATTGAGAGGTAGATCTCTAAAATTACAGTGAGCAGTACATGCCTAGTTTTTTTGAGACCCTCTGCCGATTCTTCCTTATAAATTGAAAAAAAGATAGCTACAAATAGTTGTCATTTCAAAATAGGCATGAATAGCGTTACCAAGCACCCGTCATCACTGGCTCCCCGACAAGGTGTAACTTAAATGAAAGTTGTGTGGAAAAAATTCATGCGCCATTGTAGCGCTTTAGTGTATATGATATAAATAAATCTCCTAGTCTTTGTATTACCGCCAATAGAGATTTCGTAATCTTGGAAATTCCGTAGAAATTATGAAGTTCGCTACAATCAAAACCTTTTGTACCTTCTAGATCGCCTGATACAGCCATTCTTCTCTTCAGAATTTTAAGAGGTGTATCGGTACTTGTACAGTGATTTCCTGAGCACCTATAATTTGAAAAATTGCAGCAATCCAAAAGACTGTAAAAAAAATCCCATTTTAACTTGTACGCCCAGGAATTTGTAATCCGTTCAAAACTAAATTAAATCTAGAATTGTAATATAAAAAAGACAAGCTCTAGCGTTCCCATGTATTATTTTCTTGCGATTTTTTTTTCGAGTGAGTATACGATATGCTCGAAATTAATAGTATTTTGATGTATTTGGCATTGTTATGATGTTTTCTATATACTTAAGAGAATTGAGTGATGAGCAAAAACATTCATTTACATTTTTTTGCTCATCACTCAATTCTCTTAGGTATATATGAATGATATGCTTTGAGCAATTAAGGTCTAAATGACATAAAAGCGCCTGTATAGCATTTAGACTTCGATAGCTCAAAACATATCATGTCCTTATAAGATTATTATTGTTTGAGCAAGGTTTTAGAAAGGCGGTTAGATGGAGAGTTATCTCAACGAATAATATTTCTATAGATGGTGGTGTTTTCGGAAACTCGGGGTTTCTCCGCTTCCGACAGTTTTGATCGCACCAAGCTTCGCGAACCACATGTGGGAAAACTGCGAAACCGAAAAAACGTCTTGTGTTTGAGATGCACATAGTTAAGTGAAATGTAAAAGACCATGTGAACTCGAAACACGATAATGTGGGTGGTTCTAACAAATAATCAGCCAAAATGTCTTCCCATTCTCAATGAACTCTGTAAAGAAATATAGTCTATATCACGCCGAGAGCACTGATTCAAAGATTGTATAGTCACAGCATGGTGGTCAAGATGCTCAGCGATTCTGAGTGCTGGTAGAGTCCGCCAGTCATCAGATAGTTTTACATAAAACTCGCCTTGCTTCTCATATGATTATTACGTAATTGCATTCTTTTCATACAAACGTAGCACATAGAACGCCAGAAAGCCCTTAAAAGATTATCCGGGCCCGAATACCATAGAAAATAAGATGCCTTTCCTTTATCCGCATCCTGTGCCGCACCATTGAAAGAAAGGAGCTTTGGACTTCTCAAAGTTATAGTCTTCATCCAAAAGTGTGAATCAAGAGAGTTTCAGTGACTTAGTACGTTTTTAAATGGCTTTTTAATGCGTTGTAGCAATAAGAACTAAATTAAGATTCACATCCAGACATTGTAAGCCGAACAAAGCTTTTTGGACCATTTCTCTTATGGAGCAGTAATAATTTGGAAGTTTCTCTTTGGTCGAAGAAGACTTTACAGTAGACTATTTGTAGGAAATCAAAAACCTCAGATTTTAGAAAATCCAGAATCTAAATTTTTTTTGGAAAAAAGGCTATTGCTATAAAGGGCTATAGTATTCACAATAAAAGGCTATAGTATTCGCAATGAAATTATTCTTCACTAACGCCGCGCGCTTTTCGCCTTCCATCTTGTTTATATCTTGCTGGATAGTGAATACTTTTGAATCAAAATGCATCTTCAATAGCGATACTCTTGAAAGTTCAAAATGCTTTCTCGCTTTTCAAAAAAGTCTCACTTTTTAGCAACTACAACAAAACTGTTTTTAGGCGCGCTGCACGTTTTCTTGCGTTATAACACGATTTAACGGATTAAGGAAAAGGTTCCCACTCGGGGAAACTGAAATTTTGTGTTTGTCACGCACAGTATCGGTAATTGTCATTGCGTTGATATGTATTATTTTTATGTGTTACTGGGCAGTAGGGCCGAGTCCGCGATGCGTTGAAGAATAAGTACGACCCATTGCTTTGTCGAGAGCGCGCATAGTTCTAGTAGACAATGTCAAAGCTCACATCGCAAAGAAGATTAAGAAAAAGTTTGATGAATTGAGAAAGAATCAAGGCCTTACCATATCCGGTTCATAGTCCAGATGCTGCTCCATCCGATTATGGTGTTTTCTGCTCAATGGAACATTTTGTGCGCGAGTGTCGATCTGACGCATTTGATCAGGTTGAAGAGGCATGTTGGGAGCTTTCTGATTAAGAGCTAAAAGAATGGTATTTTGAGCAGATCTGGAAGATTACAGATCATTGGAACAAATCATCGCAATAACGCTGCTCTTTAATTCGAAAAATTGTTTTTGTTGTTTTTAGAGAATTTGTATAAGAACTTTGAATTTCCGACAGGTGTTGAAGAATTTATGCAACGTGGTATATACCGGAAAATGTTTTTTCTGAACTTCTGGATTTCTGCGATATCGCACGTCTCTGGGTTTTAGGAATGCTTGTGGTTTTTATGAAAGGATTTTTTTCCAGCTATCATCCCGTGTTTCACACGCACTGCGTGCTATCGCGACAATTATCATTAACTGACTGGCGATTTCTTCTTCGCATCATTTTTTCTTTTCTGAGCTTCTAGATTTCTTAGCTTTTGTTTGTAAAAAAAAGTTTAGCGATCGTTTAAAAACATAGGCTTCTCACTTTCATTATGGCTATCAGAGCAACTGTTTAGATGAAATCAAAACAAAATCGATGTCATCTTAATGCGACCTCAAAGTCTTCTCGTCTCCATTATGTAGGATAATTTGATAGATTATCGAAAGGTGATCGAAATTCGAAGAAGAGCAAGAGAAACGACGGCGAGTCAGTGTATTGAATGAAGGATAAAGCTCCCGGTTTGACAGATTCCTGAGCGATGCGCCAAGTATTCATCTTCAATTTCTAACTTCGTTTAGGGTGACTGAATGCATATGTCCTTTTTACAGTGACTCGTGGTGGCTTCTCAGACAAGTTCAAGACCTGTCTGATGCCAATTTACTGACCCCGGAGAAATGAACTGCTTTGGCGAGTCATGAGCACGAGATCGAACCATTGATCTCGTGTGCAACGCAGAGCACCTCTTACTACTGCGCCACATCCGCTCGTGCACTGAATAATTTAGAGAAAAACATCTCTGCGGACGTGTTGATTTTGAGGCCACTACAACTTAAATTACGACAGCCTGTAAGAAACTTTGTATACGCGGAGGCACAACAAGACGGAACAATCAGAGTGATTCTTTCAAAATTAATCAGTGAACCTTTACGGCAACGTGCACATGCAAACCAGTTGAATAAAGTGGACAGCACTACAGACCAGAGCCGTCAAATACCCAACGTAAAGCGACTCAACACGACAGCAGCAGGGAAGGCGAGGTAATCCGCAGGGTCGAAACTAGTACAGTTGGGCAATGTCACGTTCGTCACGTCATCACATGTGAGCAGCCCGTAACGTGGCATAGCTCCGTTCAATTATCAGAATGAAGTCGAGCACACTCTCATTCGCTCCACCCCTCCCTCGCACTTCCATTCTCACCCAATGGACGCGCCCCATTCGGTGCAGGTGGTTCCTTTGTAACAAAGGACAAGCCGTGGATGATGGCTAAACGGTGAGCATTTCAAGAGGGGCATTGTTTACTATGCAGATAAAAACCTTTCCATCGGGCTTTTCTCACTACGTCAACGTGAGGAAAGTGCTTGGATAAGTGAATTGCATTTTATGTTGAATTTTTCAGAGTTCGACAGGAAAGCGAAACGTGCAGAAGCGACGTCACGGCAGTCTGACTTTACGGGTTAACTACAACCTCTCGCTGGTTCATCAAGACAATTCTCGCGGTACGCTGTGGAGGCAGTGAAGATACTGAGATATGGTTTATACCAACCAAATCATACTGGGTTGGCAAGAAATTTTCTGGACTCTCTCGCTTTTATGTGAGTTTGTCCCTTTTTTCCAACAAACCAAAGTAGAGTAACCCCTTCTACTTCAAACACTTCCGTCCACTTTCCGCCAAGTTAATGATTACGAATAACAATTTAATGTGTAATACTGAGTATATAGAATGCTTTCCGATAATCACAGCATGACACTTGTAGAAAGTACCAAATGTTCATGGAAATGCTGAAAACGTCGCTGCGAAATAGGCGGTCGAGAAAGGCTATCATCTCGGAACAGCTTATTAAGATAAAACTACTGATTTATCCTGACTATGCCGAGATTGATCGATAGTCGGTTTTGGAAAATTTACTTAGGCAGTAGACAATTAGACGTTTATCTATCATCTCTAAAAGAAAGAGTATAGAGGCCTTTTAATGAATGAATATGGCAAATTGTATCGGTTATTTATAGGTTTGTTTTTTATTGACAATGTATAGGCAACAAATGAAAAAGTACAAGAGCATTTTGAAAAAGGTTGTGATTGCGTCTCGTACGTCTAACACGACAAACAATGGCGTTAAAGGCGAAGGATTCGTTCTTGAATGCTATCCCCCAACAGCGAAAAGCTCCTTTCATACTTTCGCTGAACGAATTCTGCTTTCAAGCGTCTTCGAGTGATTGTGATGTTGGTCACGGGTCAAGTGTAGCCGAGCTCCACCCGCCACTTCTCTCCGGAAGTCAACCCGAACAGTAAAAAAGAGATACCACAATGACGGATCAAATGAAGTGTTAAAGTTGAAGAATATGGTTTCTGCCCACTCCTCCTTAGTCTTTATGTGGCGCTATGTCATGTACGATGAAATGTACTTGGGCAACTGCCGCACTAACTATTCAAAATCCTCCGCATGAACTGAAATTCAAAGTTACAACTTCCTCCATCAGTGTAGACAAAGTGACCCGTACAAATGATTTTCCAGCCAATGCTTCAACGCTTCATTGTTGCTTTGCAAAGTATTAATGACCTCCTTCAAATTATATGGCAACGATAGAGATTAAGAGTTCGTTCTCAAGAGCCATGGAGATCAGCTTAATCACTCCCGAAGCGGTGCGTTTTTTCATATAATTTCACGGGGTGAGAGAGTCTTTTTTTGAAAAAGAGGACATTCTGATAAAGAAAGGCTCTGAGAATCGCATACATTTTCACTCGACTGCTAAAGAAAAAGCGCCTATAGCGAGAAGTGATCCACTTAACACAGAGCTATGATCATGGTTTTGACAAGCAGTATTTAGATTCAATTCAAACGTGTTGAACGTCCCTCACATTCTTTCAGTCACGAACCTCTCGGAACATGATTTGAAGTGGAGAGGACATGTTACGTTTTTTTATACTGTTTTTGGGCTGTGCACGTGGATCATGCAAACAACGTCAGTTTAAGATCAAATCTACACATAAGATTACTCCTTATCCGGAATGCTATGAAGAGGACAATGAAATGATGAATTGCTCCTAAACGGCTCATATCCTGCTCCAATCACCGCCGACTGATCTGTTGACATTGGTAAGCAATATGATTCTGTCTACTCAAAATTGGCTGAAAGTAATGTTCATTTGTTCGAGAAAAACATCTCTTTGAACTGCAGGCAAAAACTGTTGGGTTTTTTGGAAGCAATCGTTCATATTAAAATGAAGTCTTCTAAAAAAGGTGAGAATATCTAACCACCGAATCAATCTATGTGGGATGGAAAAATTATGGCGACAAGTTTGAGCCGGCTGTTCTCCCGATTTGATATGGGCACCTACAAAGTACTAGAAAGGCGTCTGTTTCGCCCTTGAGAACTCCCCAGTAGCGCAGTTTTTCTCTGTTCAGCTGATCCCTTAGAGATGAGAATATATATAAGGGATTCGATTCCGATTAGTAACCGCAACTTTGGTTACAAAATCCCGCGACATTGCAGTAACAGCAGTCGAGTTTCTTGCGGCTGCTAGAATGAATCATACTACTCACGACCCTCAGATTATTATTGTTTTTGAGCAAAGTCTATATAATTATCTATTATTCGGCGTCGATTTTTCACTATAGGTGTAAAGTCTCAACGCATTGGCTGAGTCATGGGAAACTATGCTATTGGGAAGCTTGTAAGGACGAAGGAAGCGCCTGTCTACCACTTTATAAATACTTACGTCAGACCTCACAATATCCGGCTCAAAACTTGATCATGCTATCAAATTACTGAGTTGACAATACAAGTTTATACTGCGAAAAAAATTGACCGCACTAATATGACATTTTTCTGTGGCATATCTGCTCCTCCCCTTTCAAATGCAGTGCCATGCGCTAAGCCGATTCATCGACTATCGACTAATGCTTTATGAATTCACCGAAAAAATCTCAGACTAGTGCTTCATGAACTCACCGACTAGTGCTTCATGAATTCACCGACTATTTCGGCCTGGACCTTACCCATGTCGACGTCGATTTGAAGGTCGTGAAAGATCCGTTTTATAGTATATGACACTTTGCGATAAAGAAACGAAATTACTTTTCCGAGGATTGAAATGTGAGAAAAAATTCTGTAGTTAAAGTTTTTTACCAGTATATAGAGCTTCAAACTCAATTCAGAACTTCATATTTACATGGATTGCTGTCCTGTTGGGGACGCAGTTGGTTCATTTCATAAATCAATAACAAATGTATTCTGTATAAATGTTGTAAAACCTCTGTCTGCAGTAAACTCTTTGACTTGGCATCCGTTTGCTCGAAAATTCCGTTACTATTCCAGTGTATACTATCTCATTGTGCTCTATCTATATATTCGTGCATTGCTAATACTGTATTGTTTTCGAGGTGATGAACGATAAAATTCAAATTCAAAGAGTTCGACTAAAAGATAACCAGGAGAGTCTTGGGTGACAAACTCTCTCAAACTAGCAGTCTATTACTTGCTAGGGAAACTCTGACAACTTGCTCAGATTACAAGAGTGTGACTCTGATGAAGCGGTGTTATATCGCCGAGCGTGCGTATGCCGAAATGTGGCCACGAAGGAAATCTAGGAGAATAGAATTTCAAAAAAAAAGGAGGGCTAATAACATTTTCAAAGGCTGTATGTGTATGAATATACATGATATATTTGTCCGAAATACCTATATCTAATATTTGCCTAGCATTTTTCTGTTCTTGTTCATATTTACTTCAATTCCTATCATCTATATCCAGAGTTCCACCTTTTGCAGGGGCATTTGTTAAGGATTGTACTATTGAGACTTCTGTTCTGCTGCCACTTATTCTATCATGCAAGGTATTGATTTCATCAGCAACAATCATCGACTGGTTTTTGTTTTAGTAAAGCAGTATGAAGGCATTAGATTGAGTCAAGGTGACACTTGTTGAATATGAATACTTTGCGAAACTCAATGCTTTACCAATTTTTAAGCGCTGTTGTGAAAACATGGAAACTGGTACTTGCCCGTTATAAGGCATCATATGAGAAAAAACGATTTCATTCTCTAGAGAGGAACTTTTCATAAGAATGTTAGTAATAATTTGAAAGCTATGAATCTTTCAACACAGCAACACATAACCGGTTCTCAAAAAACCTTTTTTTGAGTATGTTACAGAAAGAATCTAGGCATATCATGCACGCATTTTTCTCTCAAAAACAGAGCGCTTTTCTCAGACTACCACCAATCATTCGATAGTATAGTATCCAAATATCTTAGCACTATGCTTATTCTATGGAAAGAGCTTCTCTCTGTGGTCTAAGAGGAAAAATATGATCCAGTTTCACACATTCGAGCGCTTGTTGTACAGACTCACTTACGTCATCATCCTTTACGCTCGGGGGGTGTGGTGGCAGCAGATTTATCTCATTCATGGTCTTTGGGTCTCGTGGCAGCAGATTCGATGTTCCGGCCGAACACGATTAATCAATTAATGCTTCGAAGAAGTGCAATGTTTGTTATTTTAGCAATAATTAGTTTTTCCGCTTTGATAGAAATCACAGATTAAACGTATGATTTTGATACTAAAACAAATTCTCTACACTTTCATGTGCTGTTCGTGCTTTCAGCGAAGTAACAGTTAAACTGCGCAACCGGTAAAACGTAATTTTATTTTGAACCTTACAACGTTATATAAGGGCATTTTTGCCAAAACGGCCAAGTACAATGTTAGCCAGAGAATAGAGCTTTCGAATGATTACCAACACTCCCGCGAAAAGTTCTTGTCCAGGAATGGGGGTCGTATATTCATTTGTCGCCTTATAATGGACAGGAACTGAAGACTAATTTATAGAGGTCCCAATTCCTGAATTGAGCTAGTAGTCAAATAGCTGTTGAGCAGTATCGATGGGGTAGTATCACTTGCTATTTGTAGTATGATTTTTGACAAGCAAGTCATTGCATCTGTTTCAGCATTGTATCGACTATGAGTCGCCATAATGAAAGTTCTACATTACACTTCCATTCTTTTGCCCACATACGAAATACTTTTCAGTAACGATAAATCTGTACTTAAACGAAACTGCAATTGCAAAATTACCAGGCTCTACCTTCAAAGTCCGTCGCATGGACCATCCAAATCGGCTTTACCTTCGCACCTTGGGGGTCTTATAAATCAAGTTTTCTTTCTGCTTGTTAGTAATGTCATTTGTTCTTGTTTCGTTCAATTCATTGAATATCGTTTCTGCTTCACTGATATTCATGGAAAAAAGATGTTATTCGCCATATGGAGAGTTAAGAATCGGAAATCGGAAATGCAAGCACTCTGGCTTGCTGAAATTTACGGAATGCTCGAATAAAAATGTGAGATTGCCTCTGACGACGCCAGGAAATGGTGATCGAAATTTCTGATATGGAAATGTCTAGTGCATAGCACGGCGATCGTTGGAGTTAAACTTCGTCTGAGACAGGATTGAATCGAAAATGTATTATGGGCCGCACTATTGATGAGGACGCACCATGGAAAAAAATTGACCACTTATTTTTGTGTTAGAAGAGGAGCATAAATTGTTCATACGTACCTATTTCTGCAACAATTGAGTTTCATCCATTGGCAGCGTACGTAGGCTAGATGACATACGCATCGCGAGCGCCATCGCTCCAACCCGTGGCGAATCAATCTATATTGGTGCCCCTGCAATGATGGCGGAATATAAATTTGCTGAAACTCGAAATTGTGGAAGTCAAATTGTGCGAGTATTTAAATGGTGAAAAATCACCAAGAAAACTTTTTGAAAGGGTTTGCTGAATGAAAAGAGTGCTCATCTATCGAACATTCTCTAAAGTTTTCAAAGAGAAATTCACAATCGTGTGTGAAGAGCAGATATTTGAGTAGATAGTAAAAATACAACCTGAAGCGGGAGTTGAAAACCCCGTTCACCCATACGGGAGGCGCGCTACTACTACAGCACCGAGACACCATTTCGGCACCACACCTTCACTGTCTGCACCATAGCTATCAGCCACCAATCTTTCACGTTTCCTCTCCTCGACAGGGGAGAAACGCGGGTTCAGCCGCCGTGTAAGGCCGAAAATTTCCTCATCACCAAATTTTTCCAAAGTGTTGTATAACACTACTACTTCCGTTTTAGATCTGTGTTTTTCACTTGATGATCCATGACCTTCGTTTTTCCAACAATAATGGATAAAAAGCCGCCTCTCTGTAAGGATCAGCATTATTTCATCAACGAATACATAAAATCTTAAAGGCTTATCTTGCTTAGCCAAAAAAATTAGCCAAATTGTTAGTACAAGCAGTATCAGCGGTACTGGGATGTCCGATAATTTCTTTCGTATTCTGATTCTTTTGTTACTTTGACTGTTACTTGACAAAGCAATCATTGACCATATAATCGCTATCACAATCATTTATATGTAACCACTATGAAATTGAATGTCTTCCTCTCAAAAAAAAAAAATGCTGACGACCAAAAAAAGATTGTGAGATCGCTTCTGAATTGCTTGGAGCCTCCAAATTTTTCTTCCACAGATGCTACTTCAGGGAGCGGGAATGATGGTAATCCGTTGCAAGCAACATCGAGGCTGTAGGGCTCTTGTGATATTACAGTCCAGCCCAGTTTCTCGGAAATTGTGGGATAATGGCAGTTCGATTTGAGGTAGTGGATCAATGTCCCTTTGAGACATTCCTCAGCTTTCGGCACTTCATTTATATAACCGGTCAGATAGACACTCATTTGGAGAGCTTACAATCGTAAAGCACAGTAGATCTCAACTGGCACTGAAACCAATTTCATTTTTGAGTGGATACACACTCCTTCCCCCTTCCCCTCCCTGCTTCTACTAGAATAGCCTCCGAAATACAAATGCCTTTTGGAAATCTCCTTTAATCTCATTTGGAATGGAAACAAAAATTGGACAAAATAATAGTACGAAAGAAATCATGGGCAACCAATGGTATGAGCTATAGTTGGTATCGATGACCTCGCCTTCTACAGAGCATGGAGGTAAGTTGTATTGGAGTATTCGAATGCTATATTTGTATAATTGTAAGAAATCGGAGTGAACATCTTGACGAAGCGAATAGATCAGCTTATGTCCGCAAATTAAAGCGCTGGCTGTGAATTAGGAATTTGAAAAAGCACGCCCTAACACATATAAGGTACAACTGGCAGACAAATATAAGGTACAACTGACACATTGGCAGTGATTTTGCAAGTACCGCCACGATCTTGGGACAGAGATTAGAAACATTAAAGCACATACTTAACTCTCGAAATGTTTTGCATAAATGCTATGAATCCAAAAATGAAGCAGAGCAGGAAAGTGTTCGCGTTCATCCAAGATATGAGCCTTTCTGCCTGGTCCTTCAACATGACATTATGTTGCTGTAAAAGTCATGGATCAGTTACTGAATTATTTACAAAGTCGAATATATCGTAAGCTTAGGTTACGAACGAGGGAAATTAGTGGGAACTTCAACCATCGGACTACTGACGGTAGATAATGCAGCAAACAGAAGTTGGAATAATTAACATTAAAATATCACTATGTTAACGAATGTCTAATTTGTGAAGGTTTTAGCTTCAAAATCACAGACAATTAAGGTCAAATTCTTTAAGAACTACAATGAAGAGAGAAAAAAACTCTAACATGTCAGTACTATCAACCAAAGTGCTAGTCTATTCAAGACACAAAGCGCGAAGCTATAGAAGAAAGATATGATGCTCAAAGAATTCCAAGAGCAAGGAGAACCCCACTGGGCTATTCTTGCACGCGGGCAGCGGAAAATGGAATTGCTGCTATATACCCGCTCGAGTCACTCGTCGACCAACGAGACGACGGGTGATAAATTTATAAAACAATAAAAGGTATTACATTAACTTTAATTCAGCAGCACACGTCTCGGCAGTTCGCCTTCTTCAAAGCCTGGAAGGGCGAAGTTTCTTGCAATCCCATCAGTCAAACACCGTCCATTACTTCTTTAGAAAAGTTACCAGATCAAGATTGCAATCGCATCATGCACAAAACCAACTCTCAACATACTCACAGCTTTTATATTGTGTTCCACTAATCAAAATCTTTCGCGCTGATGTTTATGTTCCTGCGCGAGGATGGTGATTTGATATCAAGATTTACTCCGTCGTGTTTTTATGCTCTATGTATACCTAGCAGGGTGTTTCGTCTATTGCGACGCTTGTCATCTCGGTATACTTCTATGCGGGCACAGAGCGACCTACCCGTTTCGATAATATAGTTATCAGTGCACGCTCTGCAAGAGATTAGGTAAACTGTATTTATGCTCATGCAATCGCCTTTTCTGCCGTTTGGACATACTTTACAATCTTTCATCATACAGAGACGATTGATATAGGCGGTTGCAAACTAATTAGCGCCTTTGAGTATTCCGTGGCATTTCAGTGATAGGCTACGATGCTCTAAACCTGCTTATTTCAAACAGCGTTTTATAGTGTAATTACCTCATTCGAGAAGAACAAGAGGAAAAACGAGATTTTTCCTTTTCTCGAGTTTCCGTTCGAAGGCTTGTTGCCTTGTAAACGTAAGGCGAGGGTTACAATTTCGTATCCATTAGAAGGGCTATTTCCCGCGAACCATATTTCACGGATTTACTCTCTGCTCCTCCCAGTACACACAAATGCCGGCTCTTCACAACATTTGTTTTCAAACGAATTTTCGCATTTACGGTCCGCGCACCGCGCCAAATGAATAGGAAGATGAGAAAGCCTTGTAAGAGGAGGAGACAAGAGGCGTCAGTAAGCGCCTGTATAAAATGTCCATTGCCGTTTAAGTCAGATTCTCGAGCACCCAATAGGATGCAAGCCCAAGGATATATAGTTCAATTAAAACTGAAGACGTCTGCAGAGAAATTGTTAATGGTAGAATAATTTCTACTTCTACTTTCTCGAAAGACCCCTATCTTCATTACTCTTGCCCAAAAAAAAGGGTTTTCAGGTTGCCTCGATAGCAGAAAGTCATGTATTTGAAGGTTTACATCACGCCTCGATTGCGTATCCACTGCAAACATTCCATCAAGCTCCTTGACCCAGATTGTATAATGTCCACTGCGCCCCGTAGTTCATTTGCCATCAGGAGGCTGGTACTTCTCTCTTTCCAGTGCATCGAGTTCGCCCTCAGTGCATGGAAAAGTTTAGGCATAGAGTCCAGTGCGACTGACGTCCGATCGGACTACTCTGATTGGTTGTCAACAAGTCAACAAAAAACAGGTCCGGGGTCGACATGTTTCGCCATAAAAGAAAGACGATAATCGCAAAAAAACTTTGGAAAATATGATGCCATCATCGGACGATTGTACACAAATGACAGCCGGCACACATGACGATAAACTGAATTGGTGCGGTTGATGACTCACTTTCTTTCGCGTTGAATAATCCAGTACGTTCACTCGGTTCCAAATCTTTAGACCTGTATTTTTTTGGGTGTCGCTCATTGTCATAAGTCATTTTCGCGAGGGTTTGTAGTAGCAGTCAAGGCACCATATTAAAGTTGCACCCATAAGCTTTGTAAAGGGTCGTCAGTGTGAGATAGTCATTCTTGGTGTAAAAGCGTTTAAAAAAGTGGCTATATAATCAGCTGATAATATCCCATTCATGTTGCGCGTGTGATAAGCTACCAGGAAAAGCAAATTTTGCCTGGGTTTAACGATGCGATTAAGTAAGTGGTTTCCCTTATCCTCACTGGTGCCACCCGGGATAGCGTTGGGAGATTGATACTAAGGACAATATAGCATGCAGGGTTATAGTTATGTAGCTCGAAATAGTATACAACGAGGATTTCTTCCTTTATCTGTTAAGCATTGCAACTAGATGCACGTCGGTCTATCTGTCACCATTCTTAGAAGATGATGATTTTAAAAAAAATCCAATATCTCAAAAAAATTTAGGTGTTTAAGTTCATTTTGCCAAAGAATTTTTTGTGTAGAAATACATTGAAAAACGAAGCTCGATATAATTAAAATACTGCGGGAAATGTCTGGACAAGCTATTCTTTTCTAGTTAGAAAAAATTAGAATCAGCCAAAAGTCAATTATGCAGCCACTCTCTTTACTATGCTTTCTATCAAAAGTAGATCTCATTAATAGTGACTTCCTTACCATGACAACTTTCCGTCTGCGGATTCATGTCAGAAAAATGGAATTACGCATTATCACAACATGGTGAAGCTTATATTTCTGGATGTGTACCTTATTCGACTGCTCAACCGAGAACGGCACCTTGCATACCAAAGTGACTAATGGAAGAAGCCAAGTAATAAAGAATATCTTCGGTTCACTGTCTTCTCCCTCCATTCCCCAAATTTGAAAAAGGCGTCAGTATTAATCATGTTCGCACCCGACGGATCTTGGCAACATGCCGCCGTAATGGAATTTTGTTCATGAGACACACGCAAGCATGTAATCATTGTTTCATGGTCGCATATAAAAACCACTGAACTATATGATTAATTGGATGAATCGGCCACGCAGTTATCAGCAGACGACAACGTCAAGCATTATTTCATTATGCGCCTCCTTTTATGCTGAACAATAGAAATGTCTAGTCCTTGGAGCCTAAAAGCTAAAACCAAATGAACGTAATTTTGGAAGTTTGGCTCTCATTAAATCATAATTAGAATTTCATCATATTCATCACCAATAATTTGAAGGTTCAACAAAAGTATGGTTGCTCGGTGTGGTGTTCTGTGAAATAAAATTTGCGTGAAAAAGTGACGCAACAAAAGCGTTGGTGTCCATCGATTCTCGGCTGGGTCTCTTTGTGTAAGACTCATTAAAACCGACGAAATCTTTTTTTTTTCTTTTTTTTTTTTTGATAGTTTTAATGCATAAAGTCCACTTTTGAGGCCGTAACGACATTGCAACAAACGAGATCAACTGTTTTTCAATTATCCCAAATTAGAATTGTACTTGCAATTCTCCTTATTTGAACAGAAGTTTGATAACGGGAAATTGAACAAACAAGTAATGACTGAAGCATATGTTCATATATTTGAGTCCAGCACTAGCGAATAGTATGCACACTCCGACACTTCATAAAACCTTTTCAAAACTGAAGCCCATTCTTAGACGTGGGCTAGGGTTTATATTAGGTAACATAAGCAAATCCTTGCTTTCTTACACACAGTACTATTCGATTAAATCTTAAACAGACCGCTTGGTGTCTCCGAACAAAGTGTATAAGAGAGTCCTCAACCCTAAAAGGTCTGGTCGGTCGGAGTAAGAGTAACCAAGTGTGAAGAGGGAATCATTTTGAACCGTTCGTCATGGAGCGTCTGGCGATGATAAATAGGACAGAACTTTTACAATATATCCTAAACTAATTGCCTTTTGGCCGTCTTACTAGATACAACCACGACGTGACACCCGAGTATTTGCGATGCTGATTAAACAGCGGCAGTAGTACGATCAAAGAGCACACCATATCGACGGGTTATATTGGAGCCTATCTGAACACGAAAAGGAAAGTACGACCACGCGCACATTTTTATAAAGGTAATCTTCGTTAGGCAGCACCCGGCCGGCGCAACCGAGGCCACGAGCGCAGACGAAGACATCTAGTCGCCGAACAAGTGTAATGCTCCTGTGATCCATGAATCAACGGGCGATAAATCCCTATTACATACAAGGGATGAGATTGAATACATTGTACAAAGATCAGCTTGAATTACTCGATTACGAATGGTTAACGGATAAAACATTGCGCTGTTCATTTCGGAGGAAGCGCTATGCATTCAACTTTATTATGGATCGGTAGAGGTAGTAGTAGTTCAATGCATTCACGCCGCTCGCTTATACATAAACCTGTGGTAGCCACGTTCTATCAAGTAAACTGTGTTCGATTACGCAGACAATTTGGTGTAATTATCGGACCTAGAAGGAATGGAATGCCTGCAGAGGTTGAAAGTGTAATCGACCCATCGTTTACGTATGTATTGCAAAGCATTCGTCAGGAACTGCTCTACACGTGCCGTTTCTGCATATCATTGAGAGTTGCAAAGACTCCTCTCTTCTCAGCTTTTTTTTACAAGAAATGAATGTTTCGTGACACACCAGATATGTACGGAGACATGACGTTGAAATCACAAATTGCCGATAATGTACAAGGAATTGATGAATTTTATGAATTTTGTAGTTGCAAGGTAAGGTGAATTACACAAAAGCATTGTATTTCCTGTATACCTGAATTCCATGTTCCAAGCAGTACAGCTCCCACAACAAGCGTTGCCGGATCTGAACGCCAGCTTGACCGACATGAAAGCGAGACGGACCTCGCGCTGTAACGATCATATATAGAGCTGTCGCCTATAGGTTTTTATATATTTTGTGTGCTACGAACGTGTGCGTGTGTGTATGTTAGTATAATATATATATATATATTAGTATATATATATATATATATTATCATATATATATATATGTGTTATCTTCGTGGTATGTATGGTATTTGGCATACATGTGCGTAAAGGTCAAGAAGACATCGGATACACGTTAGTTTTATTTAGTCACAGTTCAGTAGTTATAATTCACATCACACCTTTGCCATGCGTAAGATTAGTCAATAGTTCCTAGCCACACTATGCAGCACAATGCTTATTTCGACTGCAGCTGCAGCTCAACTGGGTTCAACAGTCTCCAGCCTCATGGCCGTTGACGAGTGTGATTGTTGATGGGGGCGATAGAGTAAAATACACGGCTGAGAGATTGAGCAGGCAAGGGTGTTTCCCGTTGGGTGTGGAGGAGCACCACGTGTGCGCACCAGCCTCAAACAGAGATATCTTGCTCATTAGTTCTAGTCACTAGAGCAAATAGACACAAAATTTAACCAAACAGAAATAAATTCAAGCACTTGGGTAGCCCTCTCTAGCAAATATTATTCAATGCTAGGTATATGCGCCATTTAGCATGCAACACTATCACTGCCCAGTTCGACTCAGGTAAGAAATCAATACCTTGTGCACAGAAGCTCTGGGCCGCTTATCTTTGGTATGCCATATCTGTTGAATCAACTATGCGACCGCTCAGGACAAAACCCTTTGTCGCATTTTGGCTGCCTTTAATGAATACCGCATTGGATGGCGTTTGCACAGACCGGCCTTCAAAAACATCACTCGTGCAAAGACTCAAAGATTTGTGCCTAGATGAACACCGCTTCGTCTCCTTAGCTGGGTGTGCGCCGAGCGTCTACACGATGTGTGATGCGTGAGAAGCCGTCATCAAAACATTTGAAGGGAATCCGTTCTTTGACTATCAAGGGAGTTGGCCTACGACGACTTTGAATAATTGGAGGTCAGTAAGCCCAATTGTGATTAATTCGGTGTACGTAAATTAGTTGTATGTTATCTAGGTGTCACACTGTCTGTGAAGAAGACCCAATTCTAATCGCGTGGTTTGACACACCGACACTTCACAGCGACATGTTGGGTATGCACTTATATTCAAGCATCCATGCAATTATACGAAAGTTAAGTGTAATCGGATGAGTTAGGCGGTGGGACTTTTATGCCTGATAACTATCCCACCCTGCTCTCATCGTGTATTCTCATCCTTTCACACTCTCTATTCGCACCTGAGTCGAGACCGATATCCAACTTTTTGTTGTGTTACAGATGCTGATGACAGTTGAAGTTATCAAAATTCCTAAGAGTGGACAAATTGAAAAAATAACATTCAACTTTTACCATTTTTCCCGTTAGGCTGCCATTGCTGCAGTAGCTGGTGACGATAATTCACAGACTACCTCGACACGGATGTGTGAAAAATCCTTAGGTAACGATGCTAGACAAACGACAGTGATAGTAGTAATTCCAATAACTAGTGAGT
>JAHQIW010004364.1:0-35500 GCA_019055375.1 Parelaphostrongylus tenuis | reverse complement strand
GAATCATATGAAAATTTGAAGAGTCACCACGAAGATCGAATAATGTGCCTCGCCGAAGTGTATAAGTTTTTTCGAGGATGTACTAATGTACGCATCACATGAATTGGTGAACAAATATTGGGCAACCTCTTCTGTTCGCACTAACAAAGCGTGAACATCATCAGAAAACAATCCAGCCCTCTCAGCTATTAGTCAATAAAAACGTTCTCGGAACACTAAAACGTCAAATGAACTTCTAATACTCTTTTACAAAATGCTCTGACATGTGTTTCACACGACCTTTCTGATTGGCTAGTCAAGTGTAGCACGCGCTACATACTTTATCAAATCGTCATCACAAGAGTTGTTAATTACAATGTACGTAAGCTGTTTCACAAGTGGAATTTGTCGATGAAACAGCGACTGTTCTTCTGAGGCACTAGTTCCTGTGACTATCGACGTATCAAGACAACGACAGATTCTAGATCATATCATTAGAAAATCGTCTTTTTCAAAAATCTAACTAATGATTGAAATTTTTTAGCTAACAATCACACTGTGGCCAGCCGTATCTCGTGCGTATTTTATTCCATGTGCGACATTCAGAAAAACTACTTTCATTTCGTAGAGGCTGAAATAGTTAAAAGTAGGAAAGCCGAAGCTCATTAATTATAACTGTGTCTTTGATGTGATCATTTTTTCTTCGCCAAGTTTAACAAAGAACGATTTTTTGGAGTTTTCGTAGTATTTCTATACTATTAATTTTCCAAGGAACTATTGTTGAGTGTGAACGCTCTTTAATGAGTCGTTGAATTTGCCGTTTGACATTTATTGCTCTGGTATGGTCGGAATTTCCCACGCAATAATTTTTTTTCAACTCTATAACATAATCACATTGGAAGAATGAAAGCACTACAAAATTCCATTCGCTGAAAAAGCCTTCGTTCGATGTCTAATCAAAAGAGTGATGTAATGAGCAAAAAAAAAAACGACCAAATACAGCTGCAATAAAAAGATTTTTAAGGCTTCTGATCGATCATTTCTCAACCTCGCTATAAAATATTCCATATCTACTATTCATGGTCACATGCCCCCGTACTAAACCCTATTTTATAGCGAGGTTCAAAAACAGCGATTAGAAGGATGTTCACATATTCACTATCAGCCGTAATCCATCGAACTGACAAAATGGTGATAACACAAACGTGTGCTATTACCACGTTTCTCATCCCTGTAGGATACAGTGTAGTGCACGCGGCTTCTGATTGAAGCGGGCGCACAATGACACGTAGCAACATCGAAAAGGCTCTGAACATCCTCACAGAGTATATTGCTGCGTAAGAAAATTGAAATTATATCAGCTACAATTTCGTAATCATGAAGTCACTGGAACAAAGAGCAACAAAGTTCACTTCAGTTTCATGGTGTTGCGTCACAGATGCCTAAGCAGGTTGTATCCCCTTTTTCAAAAATACAAAAAACATGTCACATATTGTGGGTAACCCCTTGGTTTTGCATACTCTAAACGCAATATAATCGCCACGCTGATTTGTCAAACTCATAGTTGGGCTGAATGCACAGTCTCCAGTGTGTTACTAAAATAGACAAAGAGCTTATTTTATGGAGTCATCCGTATTCATTGTGACCTGTTTACAGAGAACTTTCCAAATATTTTTCACCCGAATACTTTTAAAAATTGTCCAATTCTCGAAAATACCACTACTCTTGAACCGCCACCATTCCTTATCTACAAAGTTTTGAAGCCCCATGTAGCTATGTGCGAGTGAAGGCTCTGGTTTCACGGCGTGTTACAAATATATTAACTTCAATGAGATTAAAAGGATAAAGAATAAGGCTCTTGGCGTTGATCAATCTCTGAGGAATTGCAACATGCCTTCATTTCTATATTTAGCTTTGGACTGAGACATCTGAATACATATCTGACCTTTACAATGACTTACGTAGCCTACCGATATCCAGTCAGCGCTGCTTATCTCCCAGACAAGTTTGGTTCCAGTCTGCCGACCCAGAGAGATGGCAGGCTTAGTGAGTCATGAGCGCGAGATCGAAACTATCAACCTTGTGTTTGACAAAGAGCGCCTCTAACCACTGCGCCCCACGGCTTTAATATGCATAAAAGCAATAAAACTAGTGGAACAGGAGAACACACTAATTTGAAATTACCAGTCCTCAAGCAAAAGCCAGAGTCGCGCACAAAACTAACAACTCTGTGGATGATGAACGCAAAACAACGATTTGGATGATACTGGCTTGCTTTCGAGAAAAGTAATAGTAATTATTATAACGATAAAGAAAGCAGATACATTAAGACTCTACCACCTGTAGATAAATGAAGACGAACACTAAAAGCATTGTGTATCATACGAAATTCTTTAAGCTTACTCTCTGCCTAAACTAGAAATTCCACGACTAATTCAGTTGAAAGGCTCTACAAAAAGTATTTTGTGAACAATTTTAAAATAGAAACATTTGAACCAAAACTAGAAGCAATAGAAAAATATGTTGTGAGGATCGGGTATTAGAAACCAATACAAAAACTGGCTATCTTTAGCGAAGATCAGAAATCTGATCGCACCTATTATCATTCTACAGATTTAAAAAAGAAAATGGTAGGTAAAATGAATTGTAGACGAAGCTAATTATAGGATTATGTCACTCAGAAACAAATTGCCCCAGTAAGGCGACAACGTAGCAATTACTTGCAAAACGACGAATAATCTCCGAAATCAGAGTGTCTACTATCGGCTTAGTTTATTATGCACTGAAAAAAACCAGATCAGAATCTGAATAAGGTTTGAATCCGAAATGACGATAACATATGTAAATAAAGACAGAGGTTATAGAATAACCAATGAGGCGCCAACGATCGAATGTTTTCCAAAGACAAAAAAATCTCGTACACCTACTGGTATATCTCTACAAAAAGTCAATACTTAGAATAGAAAGGTCGTTATTCGGAGCTATTGTGAGAAATTTTAACAAAGGAAATGGAATCCGAGAACAAAACTTTTTGCTTGAGTTGTGCTGTAAACAAGCATCAAAGTTATAATGGATTTTCGTATCTGCGCTTTCGTAGAGAATAATTCTCTGACTCAGCGGAATCCTACGGATGTAATGGAAAAAAAAGCAGACGACCAAAGAAACGGAACAAACTGAAAGAATCACATCAGAAATAACATTATGGACTAATAGTTATTTCAAAGAAAGTCGGACATATCATCAACCATTTGGTTGTTTGAGACAATTTACCCGGCGTGGACATTTAGTTAATTTTTTTTTTGGATTAGATTTGTACTACAATGAGGAAATGTTAACCGAATTATTAGAAATGACACAATGTATTACGCCGTCTATGCTCTGAGAAAAGGGAAGTTGCCGAAACGGCCAGTCATCATTTTGAAAATATACCATCCCTGTTTAGGCATATAGGAAGCATAGTTCGTGACAGTTTTGACTACTAGCATTCCATTTTCACTGTTACAGTATCGAATAGAGTGTACATAGAATATGAAGAAAATGAAATCACTCTTGAAAAAGCTAACTCTGTTTTGAGTGAACTCTTCATCTTTGCTTGACATCATAAGCGTTGTCGATAATTCTAACAATATGAGGAATAGATAAGGAGATTTCACTACTACCTGATGATTTCTCTGAGAAGTGGAGCATTAAAACTTGATAGAAATACACATTTACACGCTGATGAAATTTTCAAAGTTCATAGCTAATCTGGTACTTAAGTCGCTTATACAAATTTATGAGAAGTTCTCACCCTTGGTCTCAAATTACCCAGCTAGGAAACGACAACTAGCATACATAGATCCACTTCTAACATGCGATCAGAAGAATGCTTCACACATGATCACATTTCTCAGCTCGACCCCTACCAATAATATATTGCGCTTAGAACTAAGGTTGTAATAAATGTGTAAAAAAAATTGAGCTTTCCAGACGAAGAAAATCAATGAAGTACTCATAACATACAGGAAAGTATCGACAAAAAGATATCTGTGAGTAAACGCGAAAATAACTATAAATCCTGAGCTTGATAATCGATATGCGAGACCAGTCGACGGGCGAGGATTTGTCTGACGTCGACGGTTGGTGGCGGTGTTAACGTAGGTGGGGAGAAGGACTGGCGAAATTCTCGAGGTGAAGGGCAACGCGACGGCCTGTTTACACTGACACAACAGGATCCGGAAGTGACGAGTTACAATGCGTTCGATGTGTAGATACCATAAAAAGCAATTTTGCCATTTAGATGACCCCACATAAGAGTGATGTGACTGGCTGATGATAGATGCGTATTTTCGAATGATCGACAAGCACAAATCCAGTGGCATGAATCGAAAGGCGAAAGTTTCTGCTCTGTTAGATATTTGGCCATTATTTCCCACTTTACAGAAGCAATCTTTTCTTTCAACCATAGATTTGTAAGCCGATGAACATTGAGAACATTGTCAGTTGCTGAGCAGTCGCTAGAACTGTAATACTGTTCATTTCTAAAACACTGTTTTAGCTCTTTCTACTTCTATCTTCACTGATTTAGGTATTACTTTGCAGATTATGGCCACTTAATATGTATCTGTGTTTGAAAGACATCACGAATATGTGTCATTTGCTTCCGCTTGCATGTCCACTAAATGATGGAACATTAATATTGTTAAATTTTCGTAAGGATTTATAATAAAAAGGAGGTGGAAAATAAGGGGAAATTTCAAATTCTTTTTTTTCACGTTCCAAGCATAGCTTTTCGGAACTATACAATAGCATCTCCGGCAAATATGAAAGTTATGAATCGATGAGTCAAAAACTTGACAAATCACTCAGCGTTCATAAAAACACATAAAGGACATTGGAAAGACACATGAAACATTTCGGATTCTTATCAAAGAAAAAAATACATTAGCTGAGAGCAATCGCTTCTTAATTGACAAATGTTCAAAAAAAAACCAGTGTTTGCACTATTACAATCCTTTTACACGACCCGTTATCATATTTTTTTGTGTGCATCTCAGAACTCTTAACGTTCGATTCGTTTCCTCCCATTCATAGTCCCAAAGGTCTTCGAACATCTGTGAGTATTACGACGGCTTTTGAGAATTTGTCTTCTCCATGAATGTCGTAGAATGTTGATCGAGACAAATCTCCCTACAAACCTGGATATAACGGCAGTAGGACGCTTTCATGTGAATGCAAGAGAGCGCTGAGGAGGGCGTCGAAGCAGCACCTCTTTTTTGATAACTTTCACATTAAGTGCACGACTATACCTTCGGCCGCTGTCGCCGTATCTTAGTTTAGTTCATGAAACTATCAATGTAGTTGATCATGGCACCAAGGACTGGAACAAGGGTGCAATGGAATTTCAGTGGTGATTATGCAAACTAAGAATTGTAAAGTGTGATCACATAAGAAATGAACGAGCAAAATGCGATGACATGTGCCACATTAAGGCATAGTTAATACCTTTTTTTTCGATTGTTTTTTGAGGCGTGTTTAGAACGATATATAATCTCATAAAAGATAAAGGACAAAGCTCTCAGCGTTCATCAATCCTAAGAAATGCGCCATGCATTCGCCTTTAATTGCTACTTCGTATGGTCATGGTAAGTCATGAGAGCGAGATCGATTCATGTGACCTCTGGTGCAACGCAAATGCACCTCTCAACTACTACGCTCCTACGGCCACATGCGCTCATATAAATAAAACATCGTTCAATTCCTGAACATATAATCACATAAGATACTCATAAGAGAGTAAGCTTAAAGGAATTTTCGTATGATACACAAGGCTTTTGAGGTGGTCGTCTTCATTTAGCGTGGACCATCGATGGAATAAAAAAAAGAGGTCTGTAAATGTATCTGCTTCTCTTATCGTTTAATAATAATTTACTATTACAGAATTGCTCGAAAGCAAGCAGTATCATCCAAATCGTTGTTTTTGCGTTCCATCATCCACAAGAGTTGTTAGTTTTGGTGCGCGACGCTGACTTTTGCTTGAGGACTGGTAATTTCAAATAGTGTGTCTCCTGTTCCACTAGTTTTATTGCTTTTATGCATATTAAAGCCGTGGGGCGCAGTGGTTAGAGGCGCTCTTTGTCAAACACAAGGTTGATAGTTCGATCTCGCGCTCATGACTCACTAAGCCTGCCATCTCTCTGGGTCGGCAGACTGGGAACCAAACTTGTCTGGGAGATAAGCAGCGCTGACTGGATATCGGTAGGCTACCGTAAGTCATTGTAAAGGTCAGATATGTATTCAGATGTCTCAGTCAAAGCTAAATATAGAAATGAAGGCATGTTTGCAATTCCTCAGAGATTGATCAACGCCAAGAGCCTTATTCTTTATCCTTTTAATCTCATTGGAAGTTAATATTATATTGTAATCACGCCGTGAAACCAGAGCCTTCACTCGCATAGCTACATGGGGCTTCAAAACTTTGTAGATAAAGGAATGGTGGCGGTTCAAGAGTAGTGGTATTTTCGAGAAATTGGACAATTTTTAAAGTATTCGGGTGAAAATATTTGGAAAGTTCTCTGTAAACAGGTCACAATGAATACGGATTGACTCCATAAAATAAGCTCTTTGTCTATTTTAGTAACACACTGGAGACTGTGCATTCAGCCCAGCTATGAGTTTGACAAATCAGCGTGGCGATTATATTGCGTTTAGAGTATGCAAAACCAAGGGGTTACCCACAATATGTGACATGTTTTTTGTATTTTTGAAAAAGGGGATACAAGCTGCTTAGAGCATCTGTGACGCAACACCATGAAACTGAAGTGAACTTTGTTGCTCTTTGTTCCAGTGACTTCATGATTAACGAAATTGTAACTGATATATTTCAATTTTGTACGAGCAATATACTCTGTGAGGATGTTCAGAGCCTTTTCGATGTTGCTAACGTCAGTCGCCCGCTTCATCAGAGCCGCGTGCACTACACTGTATCCTACAGGTATGAGAAACGTGGTAATAGCACACGTTTGTGTTATCACCATTTTTTCAGTCGATGGATTACGGCTGATAGTGAATATGTGAACATCCTTCTAATCGCTGTTTTTGAACCTCGCTATAAAATAGGGTTTAGTACGGGGCATGTGACCATGTAGATATGGAATATTTATAGCGAGGTTGAGAAATGATCGATCAGAAGCCTTAAAAATCTTTTTATTGCAGCTGTATTTGGTCGTTTTTTTTTTTGCTCATTACATCACTCTTTTGATTAGACATCGAACGAAGGCTTTTTCAGCGAATGGAATTTTGTAGTGCTTTCATTCTTCCAATGTGATTATGTTATAGAGTTGAAAAAAATTATTGCGTGGGAAATTCCGACCATACCAGAGCAATAAATGTCAACGGCAAATTCAACGACTCATTAAAGAGCGTTCACACTCAAACAATAGTTCCTTGGAAAATTAATAGTATAGAAATACTACGAAAACTCCCAAAAAATCGTTCTTTGTTAAACTTGGCGAAGAAAAAATGATCACATCAAAGACACAGTTATAATTAATGAGCTTCGGCTTTCTACTTTTAACTATTTCAGCCTCTACGAAATGAAAGTAGTTTTTCTGAATGTCGCACATGGAATAAATACGCACGAGATACGGCTGGCCACAGTGTGATTGTTAGCTAAAAAATTTCAATCATTAGTTAGATTTTTGAAAAAGACGATTTTCTAATGATATGATCTAGAATCTGTCGTTGTCTTGAATACGTCGATAGTCACAGGAACTAGTGCCTCAGAAGAACAGTCGCTGTTTCATCGACAAATTCCACTTGTGAAACAGCTTACGTCATTGTAATTAACAACTCTTGTGATGAACGATTTGATAAAGTATGTAGCGTGCTACACTTGACTAGCCAATCAGAAAGGTCGTGTGAACACATGTCAGAGCATTTTGTAAAAGAGTATTAGAAGTTCATTTGACGTTTTAGTGTTCCGAGAACGTTTTTATTTGACTAATAGCTGAGAGGGCTGGATTGTTTTCTGATGATGTTCACGCTTTGTTAGTGCGAAACAGAAGAGGTTGCCCAATATTTGTTCACAATTCATGTGATGCGTACATTAGTACATCCTCGAAAAAAACTTATACACTTCGGCGAGGCACATTATTCGATCTTCGTGGTGACTCTTCAAATTTCATATGATTCTGTATTCATTCCGTCGATTGAAAAAGCAAAAGAACCAAGAAGAGATGCTAGACATTTGACAATGCTTTTTTGTCTCGTTCAAATGCACTACCATATCTGGCTTTATCTACGCATGGAACGAATTAGCGAATATCAAGTTATTACATGAGAAAAGAGCTATTTTAGTCATTTTTTTTTAGAATAGGAGTTGCTCATCTTTTCTTGCCGAACGGATTTGCTGTTATCTGGTGAAAAGGTGACTGAATTAGTAGACACGCAACTGGTAACAGCCACTGAATCATGCATGCATGCATGCATGCACATCTGAAAGCTGCATTTTACTGTACCTCACGCACCAAATCATCCATTCCACAATAAAATCACTTTATTTTCATTTATACGCGCATAACTTGAATTGTGCTTTCTATACTCTTACTTGATAGGTAAGGGAAAAAGTTATGAGAGAATACTTGCAAAACATTTACTCATACACCTCTTAAACCCGAACAATGACAAACTTGTTAGACAAAGTACTAACCCTTTAACTTCAAGCACTTCCTGCCACTTCTCCGGCAAAAGATCGATTCCGCGGGCAAATAATTCCGATTTCTTGCTGTTGAAGAAGTGAATAATCGAATTGTCCAATGCAACATCAGTACCAGACTTTTTGTCGCGCAACCAGTGCTCCATTGAACGAAACAAAGTATAGTCGCTTAGAGTTAAATCCGGACTGAAGGGAGGGTGTTCAAGAACAGTCCAACCAGTATTGTTCAATCATTTCCTAGTCAGTTTTTGCCGTGTGAGGCCAGATTGATGCGTTCACTTGCCACCGTTGCATTTGAGCACATAAGCCAATCATGCATCATCAACAACCTGATTTGCTCGCTTGTCATTCCATCTTCAAATAAGTAGGTAAATTATATACCAATCAATGCGGGAGAAGACCTCCTTTCAAATGAGCCCAAAAACACAAAATGGCCGACACCCAAAAAAGTTACAAGCATTTTCTCAGAGTTTTTTTCCCCAACCTGTTATGTTAACTGTGACATTTTTGAATCTTACTAGGTTAGTGGACTTTAGCAAAACTAAGATGGAAATACTTTAGAGCAAATCAGAAAAAAAAGATTTTGACTGTAGGCTTTTCCTGTATCTATCGAAAGTCGTATGTGTTCAATGAGTAAAGGACTTTTGTTATTTCCCTTAATACTGTTGACATCTATTCTTGATTTTCTACCTTATGTGTAATTTTTCTTGTTTCTGACAAGAAAAAAGAATCTGAAGTCTAGCTTTAACTTTCATTCACTTAATGCATATATTTTGTTATAATCCGATTACTTGCTAAACATTTACGTTGCCAAATACGATTTTGCTTAGCTATGTTTTGTGATGACAGAAAGTGACAGCCTATCGTGATTTCTTGTGAAACCAAATTGCTAGTAGTGAGTTTGATGAAGCTAATTTTACGATTTTTTGCAATGGAGTCAAATCTCCTCATTTCTTGTGTTCGCTACAAAAATAGCCCCTTTGTGAACTCCACCTCGCGAACTTTAAAGACGTAACCATGATATGTGGCGATGTTCGTTTCCTCATGCGTGAATGATACGTCACGAAAAAACCATTTCTCATGAACAGATGTAGGTTAGCAATTCAGATGCAATATATAATCGGCATGTGTTAGTTTTTGTGTGGTAATATTAATAATAATAGAAAGAACTCATCAGCAAGTGGTGGAATGCCATCTTTGACTCCAACAATTTTCAGTTCCATTTCTCTCATGATGACTCGTGAGAGGCATTAATAGTTCTTTTTCTTGCGGTGTAGCGTCGTCTTATCGGACACCTACACCTATCTTCTCTGAAGGAATTCACAGAGAGCTTTTAACAGCTTCTGTGTCAGTGAAATCGAGAATCAAAAGACTTTTTATTGAAGATGTAAGTATGGCAAAGCTTTTCTTAGGCTTCTATAACATTCCAATGGTTCTTGCAACTTGTTTTGGGGTATCTTCGGATATTCAATCACTTTCTAAAAAGCCTCACAGTGCAGCTTATAATCTTCCTATGCTGATTTGAGATAGTATTACCTTAAAGGTTTTTGCTATTGATGTGTGCCAACCTATTATTGATTACTATTACCTACGATATATCATAAACTCATAAGATATTCTAAGTATTCATAAGATATTCTAAGTAAGCACTCATAAGATATTCTAAAGTATTTTCATGAGGTCTGTTATGCACTTATGTGGAGCTAGGCGTACTTTACGGTCTTTCAGCTTCGGGTCACTGCATGTCGGGTGATCGTACACCTTGTGCGTGCAGTGTGAGATTTTCGCCGTCGATTCTTTCACAAGTAGGGGGCATATTTCTCTACAAGGAATTGACTCAAACGAAAGGCATCGTGCCAGTGATGACTTTGAAGGAGTGGAACGTACTTCTAGCGCTACGTAAGTGCCATAACAGACCTTATGAAAGGCCTAATATACAGAATGAACGAAGAGTTGTGATAACCTTGAATTTTTTAAAATTTTACCACCGATGGAAAAATTTTTTTTGTGTAATGCTGATAGTTTTACCAAGTTCTTTGTTGAGTTCTGGCACGGAAAAGGTTTTATTTATTGCTCTATTTTTAGTTCTGTTCAAGTTATGGATCATGAAAATCAACATGTCGCAATTAGTTGAGTTGCGAAAGTCAGGAATTAAAACGACCGACATTGTTGGAATCGGTTGATTTCAAACCATCATTCGTCTACAGAGCTGTAAAACGTTTCAGAGAGACTATAGGGATTGAGGACCGTCCTCAGGAGGTCGCCCAAGCACCTCTTCGACTTCGGAAAACAGTAGGAAGATCCAGTGGCCAGTTCAATGAAATCTGGAGCGTTCGATGAGCACCGCTCAAGAAGCTGGGAATTAGAGAGTGGAGAGCCCGAATATTGTCAAAGATAAACAGAAGCTGCGCAATTACATTATCACTCGTATTCATTTTTCTGGACGAGAAGGTGAAAGAAAAAAGGCGTTTAAAAGTTAGCTGAATGATTCGTTTGATAGCTGATGCTCGTTTGTCGAAGGTGTTTTTTTTTTACGATGAGAAGATGATCACGGTCAAATCACTCCACAATCGCCAGAATCGACATAACTTATTCAAGAAGGGTCAGCAGAAGTCCGCAGTAGCAAGATTCATGGGCCGTAGTCATTTCCAGCTTCTGTGATGGTCTGTGCCGACATTTGCGCCAGCTGAAAGATGCCGTTGGTCTTTATCAGCAGAAACGTCAAAATTAATGCTGCCAGCTATCAACAGCAAGTTTAACGGGGCGTAATGGAGCCTTGGAGTACTCAACACCTTGGCACCGACGGATTTACGCTTCAGCAGGGCTAAACTTCTGCGCATGCGGCCCGCTCAACGATTGCAGCCTGTCAAGAACTGGTCCCCACAGTTTTGCGGCAAGACCATTAAACCGACAAACTCGCCCGATCCTAACACAATGGATTACTCCGTGTGTTACATATTGGAGGAAAAAGTCTCCACTAGCTACACTAGCGTAGACGCGCTTAAAATGGCTGTGACACGCGCTTGGGACGACATTACTATTGAAACGTGAACGAGAATTGTTGGAAATTTTTGCAAGTGACTTCTTAAATCTATAGAGGCTGAGGGGTATAATTTTGAGAAATGGTGACAAACTTTTCTGTTCAATGATCTTATTGATATTATCCAATAGACGTAAAAAATTCCTTCAATTCAATGAATTCATTCGTTCATTCAGTATTCCTTAACATTTGAAATATGTGAAAAAATTATTAGAATATTTCCCGCATCTTGTGTATTATCTTTGATCAAGTTATTAAGTAACTACTAGCCTAGTTCAAGAATACGAAATATTGGTTGTTTTCTCTTCCAAAACCAATTATTTTCTCTATTTCAGCAAAATTGTTAAAAAAATTAGTTCAGTCATATTTTTATTGCTTTGATGGAAAGTTAACTATCTATTCGGAATTTACACAACCCCTCTTCACGAGTCGTCGACATGTTCGAGCAAGTTTTAGATTAGCCTTGGCGTAGTTAATTTAGATAGATACAATAGATAAGATACAATTGTGTGGCAGCTTCTTCTAAGTTCTAAAGTTCATAGATAAGATACAATTGTGTGCACCTTCTTCTAAAATCCGAACCAGGATTCTTACATGCAGTCACCACGAATGACTTCTAGACCATGTGTATCACAATAAAGTTTGCCGTCTTATGACTAAATTTTACTTGAGCCAGCAACGATACCTGGCATAGCTTAGTCATGACTGAATTTCGATTTAAGCTTACAAACTCTCTCTCTCTCTTTCGCTTTTGACTTACATAAGCGCTTGTAAGGATTCAAATTTTTTTTTTGGAAGTTAAAAGCGAATCTATGAATCATCAATGCTCGAATTTCATTTTTCAGAGGCTTATGGATAAATTTTCTTTTGGAGGTTAACACAAACTTTGACTTTACATCCATTTAATCACTTTTAAAAGGAATTTGGCACTGTCCAAGCATTGATCATTCGAGAATGAATGCAAAGGCATTTTCTATATAGCTTAAATCTACTTTTAGGATAGCTTAAACATTTAATAATGATCAAGAGAAGTCCTTGACAAAGACTGGGTACTTCTCTGCAAATGATTATTTTCTACGTCTCTATTCTCTGACGAGCAAATATGAGGTTGTGACAATAACTTCCATTTATCTTGTAATTCCATAGGTAATCTCAGTGCAATTTTTGCAAGAAAAAAAGGGCGGGCAAATACGCTCGCTTTTCGGGAATGAAAATTTTTTCAAGACTTCTTTTAAAAATTTGAACATCAAAGACAACAAAAGTCGGAACAACTTACCTTTTTATACCTCATAATTGGTATTTGAGCCAACTTGAAATATGGCCTGTTTCTTGTATAGCCCGATGCACTTGTTTCGACCTTACAGTCTCTTCAGTTGGGCAGAACGCTTCGTCTTTTAGCCAATACTCTGTCGTGCTCAGTCCCCACACTAAGAGTTAGCGGCAACGAACGATTTACATTGCCCATTTAACAGATCACATGACAATTTGGCTCAAATAGCAATTATGAGATATGAGATATGCTCAAATTTGAGCATGGTCTTAAGAAAACACTTGAAAATAACGGTATGATATATTTCAAAACACTAGCCAAGAGCAATCGAGTGCACAAAACTGCTGTTCTAGTGATTTTCACTTGACAGCAGTGCAATGTAAATCGTTCGTCGTCGTTAACTCTTAGTGTGGGGACTGGAACACTCACAGAGAAATGGCTAAAAGACGAAGCGTTCTGCCCGACTGACGAGACTGTAAGGTCGAAACAAGTGTAGCGGACTGTACGAGAGCCCATTTAACAGACCACATGATAAGTTGGTTCAAATAGCAACTATGAGATATGAGATATGAGATATGTTAAAATTCGAGCATGGTCTTAAGTCAACACTCGAAAATAACAGTATCACTTAACTTCTATTTTCAATTCATACCTCGTCATTATAGTTCATATTCATATCGGGAAAATTGGTACTTATCCATTAGTTGAGCGCCACTTTGGCCCCCTGTAAAAAACGTATTTTTTGGTCTTCTTCGATGCTCAAATCATTGTTGGATAGCACAAATCAGAAAAAAAAATGAACAATGTATTCCATCTTGAAAAAGGCCTTGTTATTGCGCTGAAAGACCAAAATAATATTTTCTTCCTCATTGAAAGATTTCTCGCTGAACAAAGCCTTTTCTTCGAAGTTTCATACCAACTGATAGATCAAATCTTAGGATTCCAATGATCTCTTTGGTTTTATGATGGAGCAAAAAAAAAAAACGCTGTAACAGCCAAAAGAAAGTTGGGTTGCGCAAAAAATGGGTCGCTTGAACTATCTTCTCTTCACTTCAATCCATTGGAAAAAAACCTGTTTTTCTATCGTTTTCATTGTTTCAGTAATTAATCCATAGCTTTTCAATGCTTCAAAAATCAATCTATAGCTTAACTCAGAAGAATCTGAATAATGTAATCACTTTCAAAAGTCCTTGTTGTTGCGCTGAAAGAGCAAAAATAATATTTAGTTTCCGTTGAGAAATTTCTCGCTGACCAAGACCTCTCTTTCCTAGTTTTCAAGAACCAAATGATAGATCATACTTTAGAAATTCCAACAAATGTTTCTGATGTTTTTGATAAACTTCTTAATGCTTCATAAGAACCAAAAGAATGTTGAGTTCGCACTCGGGCGCACAGGGCGTCTCGACCAAAAAGACTTTTTTAGAGCTCATGCACAACATGAATCAATACTTTCAGCGCAATTACAAGATCTTTTTGAAAGTGAAATACATCCTTCAAATTTTTTTTGATTTAAGCTATCGATTGATTATTTAAACATTAGGAACGATCAAAAAAACACGTTTTTCTCAGTGGATCAAAGTAAAGAGAAGATAGTTTTGAGTGGCCCTTTTTTTGCGAAACCCAATCTTCTTTTGACTGTTACAGAGTTATACCAGGCCCATCATAAATATCAAGTAGACTATTGGAATCCCTAAGATCTGATCTATCGATTGGTTAATGGAACTCCAAAAGAAAGTGCTTTGATCAGCGAGAAACCATCTAATAAGGAACAAAATATTACTTTTGACTTTTCAGCGCAATAACAAGGTTTTTTCAGAACGGAATACGCCATTAAAGTCTTTTGATCTAAGCTATCGAATGGTAGTTAAATCGTCTAAAACAAGTTCGAAATAACCTTTTTTTCTGAAGGGTAGACGTGGTACTCGACTAACGGATAAGTACCAAAAAATTTTTTTAGTCGAGATTTTCAACATCACGTAGCGTTTTTTCGAAGCTGGGCAGGATAGTGTCAGAAGAGATGGAACAAAAATTACTAAGAATTCAAACACGAAGAAGAATAAGATAAAGATTTAATGGAATTGACTACGATTCACCAATCTGACAAAACTGCTAGAATTAATAAAATTACTCTTAAGTTCTATTCCTTAGCACAGACTGCTCTTATTTATGAAATTAAAAGATATTTAGAAGAGCTCATATTTCGAGGATTCCGTGATCTTTACAGTCCGAAAAAGTCAAATTGACTGCAAATCTACTTGGCCATGTACCTTGAGTACTCAATAGAAAATCACAGAGGAAATAGTGCAGTTGAGTTGAAAGCAAAACTGCTTCTTAATGCACTCATCTTTCTTGAAGTCTTCCTCTGAGTCATGAGGTGACAACCGCACAGAGTCCATACAGATGTGTTAAGTGCTTTGCTCACTGTAAAATATGTCTGAGACATGAGGCGAATATGTGAAGAAGCTGTTTTATTCCAAAGCAATGTGATGCTGACTGAGTTATTTCAGTCCATTTCACATTTCAGGCCCTGAAGAAGGCAAAATGTGCCAAAACACCATTTTTGTGGATTAGTAGAAAGTTTGTAGACAGTCTCGTGCTTTCCCATCAAAAAATCAATGTAAGTACTGATGGAAAATCGGTCTTGAAAATTACTGCAGCGGCGACCACTTCTTATAGATACAAAATTCATTCGTGTACATAACAAACATAGAATAATAGCAAAAGAACTTAATTACAGATTAACAAAGAATTTCAATAAATACAGTAAATGCATTCGTCAGCATTTTGAAAGATCTTGTTCTATTCCTGTCCTTTTAGCCAAAAGAGCACAAAGAATCCTACGATAAGACGTTTTTGTACTAGTAAAATATATGATGATAATCTTCGGAAGGATTCACTGATTCAGTGACTTCTTCTTTCACCAGCGGAATTCCGTGTCTTATCATATCAATAGCCAAATCCAGAAGGTAGTCTATACATTCCGTCCTAAAACCACTTTCTACAGTTATTAAAGAGATCTGCGTTCAGAAAAAAATCTAAGAGTTGGAACAGATATGATAATAATGACTTGGCATTTATGAATAAGCCCATTTCAATGTCCCAATTATATTCACCGCTCTAACGGTTGATTGTACAACGCGGATTCTTTACACGGTAATGTTAGAAATGATCCAGGATTCTATTATAAATAAAACGACAAAAAGAGAAAAAACAACAAGAAACACGAAAAACTGGCTGTTAAACGATAACAAAAATAAGAGTACGGAAAGAATATTACGGACATTATTTTTGCCTTTTCCCAAGTCAAACTCCATACGAAAAGTCCATGATTTCGGACGAGTACGGCGCATGAACGTTGATAAGTCTTTAGACATGCATCCAGATCGGGCTGAAATTGTGCACTCAATGATAAATGAAACAAGGATATGTTCATTCGAAACAATGTGAAATATTCATAATCAAAAATATCAAGAAAAAGAGTGATATAAAAACAAAATCTATCGCATTATGAGAACGATGGCGAAATTCTCACTTCGCAGATTATGCCTTGTAAATCAAAACCGTACCAGAAAAACCTATGCTTACCCAAAGCTGTCCTTCATGTGACTGGTTTGCTATCACAGGAATACTCAAGGTGTCTTGGTAGCTGAGATTTTTTCCCAGTAAATGGATCATAAACTCCTAAAATCGTCAACGTAAGAGATAGAATGGAATGAACAAGTGAAGAAAAAGACAACGAAAAATTATCACTGTACTAGTGACTATATTCGATAGAAGAACATAAGACCAAATGAAAGTGGGTTTGATATTGTGCTGTGATTTGTACTTTACTTCATTGTCACTTAATACATCATCCTACACCGCAGATCGCACTGTGCTGATCTCAGAATATCAGGAATTCGATAGATTTTCTCCTACACCATTCGCAAAGTTTTTCAACAAATTTTTGGGCACGGATGCGAGCCGGAGGAATTTTCTTCTTCTACGCCATGAATGTCGTTGATCTTTGGTCGTGTTGAATTTCCTTGAAATCCCGAGATAACGCTGCTAGGGCAGTCCCAATTTCATACTCATTTGGTATCGTTCCCTCAAACCGGAAAGGTATGATGGCTTTATTGGACCCCGGAGAGGAATGAGCCAGCATTATGGCTAAACTGGGTCGGCAGTTAATGATCAGGATTTCTACCACTGCGCCATATGTTCCCGTTCGATATACAGTTCATAGAGAAGCATAATCACTCCCACTAATCCAAGCAATAAAACTCAGAAATACGTGATCTCTGCATTTTACCTTTGATGTATTCCTGATGAGATATTTCAAATAAATCCGATTTCACTAGTTGTGTTACGAGATTAGCTGCTTTACTGTGAGTGTGTATCACACATTTCGATCCTAAAAAAACCGATATATTAGTAGTCATAACACCATTGAAGAGCAAACCATGTAAAAAGTAGTTTAAAATGGTGAAAGCCGTGTAGAATGTGCACAGAAATAAATGGCGAAGAGCAATTATTCTCTTCTGCTAAAATGATCCGTCTTCCTATACAATTTTTACCTTAACACGTCGAATTTCAACAAAACAATCTCTTCTTAAATGTCTGATGTTTTCTCGTATTTCTTTAGTAGTTTTTTGAATGCTTATATTTTACATAGGTGCACACCTGTTCGTCTCATTATCAACGAAAATAGAACGGAACATGACGACACATCCACCTTAGGATTCGCTGGTCGTTGAGCTTGATTTTTATTCCGTAAGTCATATACGAAGATATCAGACCTGCATATATCAAGCGGAGCAAACTGTTTAAGAATTTATCATGATGCTCCAACAAGTAAAACATTCTATAACTAATGGAAAGAGAAGTGGGCGTAGTGCTCTCTTGTAAAGGTAAAAAACAACCGCCTTCGAAAAGCATTCAATAGCAGTGGCTCTCTAGAATAATCTAAAATGCCCAATTCTTTATCTAATCAATTGCAAAAGGAATCTCTTGTTTTGTTGATAGTTTGGTCCAGCAATGGAGCGATTCAGCAAACGGAGTGTCTGTTCAAAAGCATTAGGTGAAGTTCGGTGTCCAGATGTTGGCGGGTGCTGCGCTTGTGTTGAGGAATTTGAAATCTTCTTTTACATAAATACTTTTAATTTTTTTGGCTTAAGAACGTAGGAAAGGCAAGTTTGAAATGATTAAATTCACATATAAAACGACATATAAGTATTTTCGATAAGACTTTTACTGCCCCAGATTCCCAAGTACTCCAGCTAATAAAAAAATTGCACCTTCACGAATGTATCAAAGCAGAAAAGACTAAAAAACTATCCACAATACCATTCGATAAACTTGAAAAAAAAAACACTACCGTGATGATTATCGCTTACTAACGATAATTCATTCTTTTGATAATGATAATTTTTTGATTACCAGAAGGAAATAGTTGCCCACTTTAATGACTTCCCAGAAAAATTGGAATGTTGAAAGAAAATCAATTCTAAAAGATAGGATGGCGACTTTCAAGTAGTAGATTTTCTTGTTGAACAGTTCCTTGAGCTCTTATTTTACTACTCATTCTTCTAACATCGAAGTTGTTATTGTATTTTTTAAAAATACTCGTAATAGTTGAAACGACCTACGTTTTGAGTCGGTCTTTTTGTAATGCTGATGGTGATATTAGTAGTTTATCACCAGCAATACATCCCATTGCCCCACCAGTACCTCTCATCCAACCTAACTCGTAGAATCTCGTCATCAGCTCGACAAACAGCTCCAGATCCATTGGCTTAAAAACAGCATGTTCAGTATAAGGAGAAAATTTTGAAAAGCATTACATTTCTTGCTTACAGCAACTATTATTTTTGAGCAATTTTTCCACTTATAGATTGACACTGAAGAGCCATGTAGCGCGTTGGTCAGAGGTGTTCTACGTCGAATGCAAGGTTAATGGTTCGACCTCGCCCAAGGCTCACCAAGCGATCCATCCCTCCGGTGTCGGTAATTTGGTATTAGAATGGTCCCATATTTGTCTAGGAGAATAAGCAGCACTGATTCGATATGCGGAGGCACCATGAGTCATTGTGAATATCAGATATGCATTCAATCGCCTCAAACCAAGTAAAAAATTGGAGACGAATGCATGGCGCAGCCTTCAGGCATTGATCAACGCCAAGAGCTTTACCCTTTTTATAGACTGACGCGAGTTGGTTACAAAAAATCGTTTGGCTAACATAAACAAGACGAAGATCCGAAACATTGTTCGGTTTCAAAAATACTGCATTGCCGAAAAAAGAGAAGAATATTTTAGAACCTAATCCTTATTTTGTGCTTTTATGAGGCTGATATCATTTATTTGATCGATAGCCAAGAAGAACAATCGATCGAGTAAGTGATATCAACCTCATAGAAGATCAAATAAAGATTAGTTCCTAAACTATGCTTTTCTTCTTATCAATGTTTTATTAATAGCATGTCAACGTTCAAGGAATGCGGGTCTTTCGAGTTAGTGCAATGCCATGTACCCAATAATATACTCGAAATTTTCACTGCATTTTTCATTCATACCGGAGACGCGTGCTACTACCACTACACCACTGTTTTCGCTCACCACTCAGTTCTCTTAGGTATATACGAAACACCAAATAATATTTGCAGAATTACTTCATGATGAATTTTTGCGAATAAAAACAAATCATTATCAACGGACAATCAGTCACTCGACAACCGCCTATACGAAGAGGACCTGACGAGCGAGGTTACTTTAAAACACTGATCCACTCTAGAAGATTCGACTCTATGCCAAGATGAAACCTGTATCGCAAGTACGAACGGCAAAGTACAATCGACTTGGATCATTGCGGCTTTGGAGACGAAGATGTCGAAATGTTAGCCAATCAAAACTTTGATAAGAGTTCCGCGTCACCTTTTAATATGAAAGTATATGTCATCTTCAATGAAGTTTTCGTTCTTACAAGTACATTCACAAAGCGAACAGCTATAACTGACTGGCTTCTCAGCATCATAAAGATATTAGATCTGCTTGACCATCCTGACAGCATCAAAAGTTGATAGGTTCTCTTTGTACATGAACATGAACATCCGTACATGAAAATCGGGAGTCTCTCACTGAAAACGTATCTCAACCGATTTTGAAGAGTGCAATGGAAGGTAGAGGAGTGAAGCAACACACGAAGAGAACGACGCAGTCAAACTTGGTCAAAAAGAGCAGTAGTGATCTTGAAGAGTTTCTAAAGCAGCCCACTCTCTACAGATTAGTTACTGTGTGAATGAATGTGACTGGTGATAGATCTGGTAACAAAAAATACTAGACACTGCAGAGAAGAGCTTCACTTTGCCACATATTGCTATAGCGGTGTCTAACTTTATAGAAACCATTACGTACTCCAAACACAGAATTCACGTCAGTCGCAAGATGTAAGTGAAATCGAATGGATCTAGATCATATATATATATATATATATATATATATATATCGAATCACTGCAGGAATTTGAAAGTATCAAAGTGACATGAACTCTTGGAGACACAGAACTAATGCACAGCAGAAATTCACTGAATACGACAATTGTAGATAATCAATTAATTGAATAAGGGCGTAATCAAGGAACGCTCTGATTCTCCAGCAGGTCCATCGAAGCCCTTCTTCAAAGGGTCTAAATGACCTGTGTAGAGAGAGAACTGAAACCCTTGAAAACGACGATGAAAATCGTACAACCAATGACTGTTACCAATATCGTCAATGATCTTAGCAACTCACGACATTAAAGTAGGAAAAAATCAAACAGTTCAAATTGCAAAAGAAGGAAATCTAGCAGAAAATCCAATCTACGTTAGGAAATGCTACGCGCTTTCATCAGGTCAGAGCACCTGCCATACACAAGATAACGTGTGACAAAGGAAACGATTCAACTAGAGATTTATTAAGTTTGTTCGAAACAAGAAGACTAAGTGTAATTAGCTAAACAATATTTGCTCAAGCGTTAAGTTTGAAAAAAAGAAAAACCAAGAACTTTGTTGAAGCTAAGGGGGGCACACACGGTGATTTTGACTAAAATTTAATGACAGAAGAGGAAAATCATGATAATCAACGACTTAATTAGGTTATTCAACGCAAGATGGTCAATAACTGGAAATGTTGAATACCTGTTCATCATGTGTGTGTGGAAAATCCTCTGGCAACATCTCCTTGAAGTTGGGATCGTCGACAAAGGAAGCCATTTTGAAGTAGTAATGCTAGACGTAATAGAACCGCAAAATGAAATATTACATAAACAATTTTGCATTTACAAACTGGTTAGAGACGATTGTGTCCACGAAGGCCTACAGTTGTGTCAATAGGACATTTGTCGAGCGATCGATAATAACGGATAGCGATTGCTCGTTTAGGTGATGTACATTGTTAGCATGAGAACACCACCATGTATGGTGAAGATGAAACTCAATTTCAACACTGTGAGAGATTCTTGTCGATGAAGCGCAATCGGAATCAATTTCCAGTTTATTCTTTATATTTCTGCCTGCCATTTTTCAGTTGAAAAGCATAGTTTTTTCGATAGTTTTTCGTCAATGTTTTACCACTTCATAATCGTTGGTGCTGTTAGATGACACTACCACATACAGTAGACGTTTATCCATCAGTTGGGCTAGGAGGCTCGACTGAGGAACGAATTTGGCATTTTCATTAAGAACCTCGGTCAGGTGCAAAAACTTTACAGCAGCACAGCTTAACATGCTGCCCATGACTATCTTATCGTTGAGAACACTGAAAACAAGTCCCACATACATGGAAGGAGAAGTTCTGTTCTTTCAAGTGGACACACCTTGTTGAGCATATTCTCAGCTAACAAAGCAACTTTTATTGGCGCCTGTTCTATTAGGTTCGAAACTAAGTTCTGCCATATTTTTTTGTTATTTCTTTTTATTTGCAATAAATTCATTCCCTAGTCTTTTTCTATCGTGTTTGATGCTATTCGAGAGCTCGTGATCTCGATAATCTAAAGCCATTTAATTTTTGCAACTGTGTAAATTTTTCTTTGATCAGTCTGGTAACGAAGATTTGTAGCACTTTTTGTTATTTCTATTTACTTACGATAAAATACTTCGTGGTCTTTTTATCGTGTTCTGTGTCATACGAAGGCTTGTAATTTCGAGATTACAAATGTGTGAGCCTTTTTATTTTCTGTAGCTGTATGAATTTTCTTTCACTCTAGAATGAACACCTTGAATTGTGACCGTCTTTTAAATATTTCACTTGGGTCGTTCATTCTGCAACCAAAGTAACGCAAAACTATTGAGAGCATTCAACCACAAAACGGGTAAGCTACCAGCTTCAGAAAAATGGTTCAAAAGTTTTGTTATAGCGACATCAACACGTCAAAATCGTCTACGACAGCTTTATCTAAGCGGCATCAAGACAACGCTCATTCACATATCACGCGTCTGACAGTGCAAAAGATCGAGGAATTTGGGGTGGGAGCGTTTACTTCATCCACAGTATAGCCCAGATGCTGCTGCAGATGGTTACCATCTTTTCAGGTCTCTACAACATTCCTTGGTTGTATTCGCTTACCCACTTTCTACGATAAAAACCATGTTGATTGAAATTACCTTGATTGCGAAGCCCATAATGATTATTATAATTGTCAAGTATGGTATGGATATAAAGATTCACGGTGTTCTCTATGCTTATTTACCCTTTCGTTACAATCTCGATAGCAACTCGAACTCGTCTCCAGCTTATCACCACCAACAACAATGACATAGTAAGAATATTGCATATTTAGGAAACTAGAAGGTCTCGGTAAAGAAAAATTCAATTCTTTCACTATCCTCGCTAATGTCTCCATGAATCACTCTCATGACTGTCGAAGTTATTTTGCAGCCCCAATATTTTAGAAAGTCGTCTTCAAAGTGTATATGTCATAAATTTATGCCAAATGGATCCAATCACTTAGGAAAATATTTATAGAATGAACAAAGTGGTGCAGCTGGAATTAGTTGGAGCAAATTATTACCATAAGTTCATGATGAATGAGGAAGTCCGAAATCCATAAAAGCATCATCATCAATATCTTTGACTCATGCAGACGCAACTCTTCTGCAACTCAACTCAACTCTCACTGTTGTTATAAAGTACAAGAAGAATCTTTTTGCCTTTTAGAAGCTTAGTCAAAGGATTCCAGCATAACTGAGACAGCTTGCGCAAGATCTTTTGATGGGTGGTTTGTGCGAAGTTAAGTGGATATCGACAAAATTCCCATTTCACTGGTGTTCTCCTTACTAAGATTTTCATTATATTTCTTTACAGTGATGCTGTAAACTACTGAAGGGCTTCCTCTTGCAATATACCAACACTCTGGGGACGACTGGGACATGGCGCTAACCTCACTCCGCCGCGGTGCGTAGTGGAGAACAGTCCGCAGTGCCGCGTACTTAGTGAAACCGGACTTTGCGATGAAGGCTGCAGTTCGATTGCCCTCCAACGACGCCTCACAGAACTTTTTTGGCGTTGCTTTTTGGTGTCGATTAGTTTTCAAGGTTCTACTGTGCGTATTTACGATAGCAAAAAAATTTCACTACTTATTAAGACGAAACGTAGATCCATAGAGTAACAAGGGAACCAACGCAAATGTTCCGCAGTACATATTGAAACCAGGTTCCTTCTGAAGTGTCGTACACTGCGAAAAATATGTTTTTCGATTCCGAATAACCGCCGACAGAAATGCTAAAAAAGTTAAATAGCGCTGTTACCTTGTAGATATAGGTTGCGTATCAAGAAGTCGTGAAATGTCGGACAACTTAGCGCTTTTTTTGCTATAATAATTGCGTATAGAATAAACTTCAATACTAATCGGCCCCAATAAACATTACCGAAAAACTGCAGTGAAGCGTTGTGGGAGGACAATCGAACTAGCACTCTCTTCGCCATGCCCGGGATCACTAATCATACGGCACAATGGACTGGTTCCCGTGGCGCACGGTGGGACGGAGCTAGTGCCATGTCGCAGTAGTTCTCGAAGTGTTAAGTGCACAATGCATTTCTCATAGTAGAGAGTTAGAGTCGAAAAATTAGTAATTTCGTTACTTAAAAAAGTGAATACTGTATGAAGTATTCATGACTGATTTGAAGAAGATTAACGAGGAATTTCCGTTTTGGCCGGAATCTAACGCGTGCATCTATACTCATTTTCGACAATGCACCAATTTCAAATTACTCCGAAATTCTGGTATTTTAACTGCTCTATTTCGCAGCGTTATGGCGTTACATATATATATATAGTATATCTAAAGGAATTAAGTGGTGAGCAAAAACACGGCTTCAAGCGGGATTCAAACCCGGGTTTTATCCATACCGGGGACGCGTGCTACTACCACTACACCATCGAGGCACATTTACGCCACCACTTAATCTTCAACATCTCTATGTTAGCTATCAGCCACCAACCTTAACAGGTTTAGTCGGGTATACGATTTCGCTTTATGAGCCCAGTTGAGCTGACAGCCACTGTTAGATGTAGAACTTCGAAAATCTAATATTTTCATTGCCTCTTTACTAGTAGTGTTGGTGGCTGATAGCTAACATAGAAATGTTTGAAGAATAAGTGGTGGCGCGAATGTGCCTCGGTGGTGTAGTGATAGTAGCACGCGTCCCCGGTATGGATGAAACGCGGATTCAATTCCCGACTGGGGCAGTGTTTTTTGCACACCACTTCAATTTCAAAATAACTCGTTCGTGAACGTTAACTCACTCATGATTGCGTCCATTTCCATTTTGTTAAAAACCTTCCACTTTTTGCAAAAATGATGATATTTTGATAATCAGAAGGCATGAGAAGGCGACAGAGATCACGGCAGGAATATAAATGGGGCAAGTCATATTGATCAGTAACTACGAGTGGTATGTATACAACTCTATTTATTATATTTTACTATGGCCCATAATAAACAAGCACGTCACTGTCGACTTTGTAAGACTTTTGCAACCTATCCTGACTATTTCTTAGTAACTTCTTGCTTCCGAATGTTCCATACAATGACCATAAGATGTTGTAGTGATAAAATTATCGTGATATTCAATTAACAGTCAAATACCGCTCAATAATGAACCAACAAGAAATATGCAAAGCATACTAGTTTTCACTAGACTACGAATAATTCGTAGAAATCAGCTATTTCTTTGTATTCAAATGGCAAAAGTAGGCGAGTGTATGGGAAGGGATTCCCATAGGAAGCAGCTGTGAGACCAGATTTGTGAATTACTGGCATACGATTATAACCATCTGCACGTAGTCACCCATAAGTACTTTGAGAGGCTGAAAAAGCGGAAATACAAGGTAACGCAACTCAGCTTACATACTTCAATTCTATACCACTAAACATTTCTTTTTATTTCTCGCCGTGAGGGTTATTCTCACGCACCAGGATGTCATCACCACTTGGATTTCCCTGCTCATAATTACTATGGCCGAGGAATTGCAATAGCGTAGTCCGGCATAGAGATTTGCCTCTGATTGAGAAAGGAGATAGCAAGGACAATCTCGCTCTGAAGTGGTTCTATAAAGCTCGCTGCAAGCAGTGCCGGCCAACTGTGAAAGATAATCTGATAATATATTTTGAGCCTTTCATGAGGTCTGTTATGGCACTTCTACAATGCAAAACCAGTGCTTCGGTATTACAGCCTCCTTACTTGCACGGTGCCCTTCGGTTCAATCAGTTCCGAAGGTAGATATCCCCTATAAAGAGTGACTGACGCCGAAATATTTAAACTTATCGCTAGACGATAAAATCACCCAGAGTTGCAAACTTGATTGCTCGTGGATGGAGAAACATATTTGTCATGCCTTTCACTTTTTACACACACGAGCAATCAAGTTTACAACACTGCCGGCTAGGTGATTCTATCACCTTGCGACAAGTTTGAATATTTCGGCGTCGGTTACTCTTTATAGAGGATATAGGGAACATGTAAGTTTAATCAACTGGCAATATGGAAAACCATCTTATGGGATTTGTGCATCAGATTTTTGAAAACTATGCATGACTGTGCACATACGTATAGTCAGAATCAAACTATTTGTCTTTCGGTTCTGCCATTTTATGTCGTCTAGTAAACGTTTTAAGAGATGATTGAATGCACGTTCCACGGACCTCCCTCTTTGAGGGATCCCGACCGGTTAGTCGCGAGGGCACGTGGCGCGTCCCCAGGTGGTGGATAGGGGAATAAAACGCGAACCAAAAGCGACCGTGTGCTTCCCAGAGACGCAGGTGGATTCAGGGGACGAGCTCCCTGCTTCTGCAGTGCCGACTTGACAAAACTCTATTTCTACGAGTCAAGTCGGCCAAAAGCCTGCAATCAAGCGGCTGGGAAGTACATGGGAGGCGGTTAGGAGTCGCCTCCAACAAATAAGCTCCTCCCGCTCCTCCGAGAGAGACTGGCAAGCTACTCGTGAGTACCCAGCCCCCACGTTTAGAGCCTGGCAAGCTACACGTTGGGTATCAAAAATGCCAAAAACAGTAACAAATATGGGCCTCATTCCCCTGACCCCGAAAGAGCCCCTGGTACGGCAGCGCCAGGTAGGACGAGTACGGAGAGGCTGCTAAAATTTCAGGGCCGAACTAGGCTGCCAAGATCGAAACGGACTAAAATGACGATCTGTACCTACAATGCAAGAACCCTTGCTCAACAATCCGCTGTAGAAGATCTGTTGATTCAAGCAAGAAGAATAAGGTACGACGTCATTGGCCTGGCTGAGACGAGAAGGCGCCATCCTTTTCACGCTGTTCATGACACCGGAGAAGAACTGTTCCTTGGAACATGCGATCGCAGAGGTGTCGGTGGCGTTGGCGTCCTCGTCAAATCGAATTTGACCGTGAACATGATTCGTTCGAACAACTAACAACCCGCATCGGACGATTACGGTTGAAAGGATGTGGTTCTATGCCGGCTTTGACCATCTTCGTTGCTTACGCACCAACATCAAGCTATGACGAAGACGAAGTCGAAGCGTTCTATATGGACCTCGAAAAATTCTCCAGAGAAGATCATACATTCTTCAAGGTCATTGTCGGGGATTTTAACGCAAAAATTGGACCTAGAAGAACGTCTGAAGAACGTCACATAGGGACCCACGGACTAGAATGGAATGAACAGGGTGAGAGGCTATCCGAGTTTATCATGACGACCCAAACCATCCATGGTAACTCGCAATTCCAAAAGCCTCTCTCTCAGCGATGGACGTGGGAGTCTCCCAATGGAGAGTACCATAACGAAATAGATCACATCTTAGTAAATCGAAGGTTTTGTCTGACCGATGTCGCTGTTGTTTCCAAGTTCTACACGGTATCAGACCATCACCTCCTTCGCGCAGCGTTTCGTTTTTCGATGAGAGGAGAGAAAGCCGCTAAATTCAATCAACGAAGTCCCAGAACTACCATAGTGGGATGTAATCGAATCAATAGTCGGCTCTTGGGTAGATGCCGCTGTCGACAACATCGACGAAGAATACGATCGACTCGTTGAATATCTTCACGTTGGCGCTAAAAAAGCCGAAAGTCCTAAGGTCACGAAGAGACGCTTGTCTCCGCAGACACTCGAGCTGATACGTCAACGTGGAATCGCACGAGCCGCAGGCAACCGAAACCTTACGTCCGAACTTGCGAAACGATGCAGAGAAGCGATAAAAGAAGACCTTAAAGAGAGAAGAGCAGCAGTTATGGCAGAAGCTGCAGAAGCTGGGAAGAGCATTCGCAAGGCCCAGCGGGGCTTCGCCAACTATAAGACCAAGATGATTGCACTCCGATACCCTGACGGGACACTTACAGCTTCCAGAAGGGCTATAGAGAAAATCATCCACCAGTACTACTCGGATCTCTTCGCTAGCCATGTTCTCTTACCGTCATATAAACTGAAAGAGGACGAATATGTCGTTCCACCTGTCCTTCCTTCCGAAATCCGACATGCTATATCGTCGGTGAAAAACAGAACAACACCCGGTCCAGACAGGATTAGACCAGAACACCTGAAGAACCTGCCGCCAGTTCTCATCAACACCCTGGCTCGGCTCTTCACTCGCTACCGTCGGAATGCAAGGTCCCTATTCAATGGAAAACCAGCAAGACCGCATTGTTGTTCAAAGAGGGGGACCATCACGACATAGGCAATTATCGCCCAATCTGCTTGCTGTCCGTTGTCTATAACTCTTTACTCGAGTCATCCTGAACAGGATTGACAGAACACTAGACGAAGGACAGCCATGCGAACAAGCAGGGTTCAGAAAAGGATTTAGTACCATGGACCACATCCACATGATCACAAGACTCATTGAAGTTTCGCGAGAGTACAAACAACCACTCTGTCTCACTTTTATCGATCTGAAAAAAACCTTTGATTCAGTGGAAACAGAAGCGGTTATAGAGGCTCTGGATAACCAAGGTGTCCCTACTCGGTACATAATGATCCTTCGTGAGCTTTATAAAGATTTCACGACCAGAATATCTCCATTCTACAACAATATCACTACTGACGTAAGAAGAGGGGTTCGACAAGGCGATACAATATCGCCAAAACTATTCACTGCCACCCTACAAAACGTCATGCGAACATTAGAATGGGACGAAATGGGAGTGAAAATTGACGGTCGACAATTAAACCATCTTCGCTTTGCTGACGATATCGTTCTCATAACACCAAACATCAGCCAAGCGGAACGAATGTTGACTGATGTCGATAACGCCTGTGGAAAGATCGGTCTTCAACTGAATCTAACGAAAACAATGTTCATGAGGAACGGATGGGTTTCTAATGCCCCATTCACGCTCAACGGAACGACAATCTCCGAATGCTCCAGTTACGTCTATCTAGTCGTGAAATCAACATGATGAACGACCTAGCTCCAGAGTTAAGCAGGAGGAAACGAGCGGCTTGGGGAACGTTTAAGAGCATCGAAGATGTAGTGAAGAGGACAAAGAACATCCGACTCCGTGCCCACCTTTTCGACTCGACAATTATCTCTGCCCTAACATATGCAGCAGAAACCTGGTCGCTACGTAAGCAGGATGAAAGATCACTTGCCGTTATCGAACGCGCAGTCGAAAGGTCGATGCTAGGAGTATCTCGTGTTTCGCAAATGAGACAAAGGATCCGAACTTCCGACCTACGTCAACGATCGAAAATCAGAGACGCCGTTCTACACGCCAGGATATCGAAAATAAGGTGGGCCGGACACGTGATGCGCTTCAACGACAACCGATGGACGAGAGCCGCTACCGACTGGATTCCTCGGGACGTCAAGCGCTCTAAAGGAAGACCACTGACCCGTTGGTCCGATTTCTTCACGAAAGCGATGGAAGAAAGATATGATGCTCAGCGAATTCCTAGAGCAAGGAGGACCCACTGGGCTACTCTTGCACGCGATAGGGAAAAATGGAAGAGTTGCTGGTACCCGCTCGAGTCACTCGACGACCAACGGGACGACAGGTGATACAGGTGAGTAACGTTATTTGTCTGTTGACTGTTCCTCGTTACGACACTATGCGGTAATCAAGTCACTGTTTTTTTTTCTGTAATAGACTCGCCCTATCCGTTAGAAATTTGCTGGCAAAAGTGAACCGTTTTCCAGCATCGACGCGCAGGACATGAAAAGTTGTCTTCAGTTGGCTTTTATCACAAAACTAAGGCAGATATAACAAGTCTGTTAGTTCCGTTCTTCACTGTTTCACTTTTTAGGTTCCCTTGACTTAGGATTTTGCCTTCAAACTGCTTGTCTGACTAATTCTGGACTTGATGGGCTCGTTAAACTTTCTTCTAGATTTCTGCTGTCCAGTCCACAAGTAAACTACACAAGTTAATGTGTCATGACTTCCGCGATGAATCCAAAAATCCAAAATTAATACGGTGCAACATTTAAGGAGATATTTATTCAATTATTTTCGTGTCCTTTCCAATCGAACTATATTTAGGTATGCAGAGATTATTACGAAATGTATGGGAATCAGGGGTTCCGAAAAGATTGGCTTTCAAATAGTTGCTAGTTACAGCTGTTTTACGAAATGCATACTATATGTGAACTACAGTTTTTCGAAAGAGTGCGAAACAAAGAGTGGCCGAGTGGCTGTGATGCTCTTCGCTGTTCGGCGCAAGGCCGATCCCCATTCCTTACACCACATGTCCAATAGTGAACAGCGAACGCCTAATGGAACGCCACAGTCAAGCTATCCTCAAGATTTCAGAGAGACTCGCTTAATCAGTATTATACGACGCTCAGGAAAAAGTCGAAAAAAGAATGAATCTAAAAAGTGCTGGGAATGTCATGCTGGAAAATGTTGTGAGACGTCAAATGAAGTGGTGGTATTAAGTTTACTGGCCTTACATTTTTAAAAGAGGTGTTAGGCTTCAATTTCCACCACAAAGAGAAACTAATGGACTGACCAAGTACCCTCCTACTATCTACGCTCTAAATCTAATAAAATTTTGATTTAAGGAACAAACTCGAGGCGTAACTCGCTAATAAATCTGTTTGAAGATAGGTCTCGCTTTTCGAAGAGATGTCTTAGACATTAAATATTTATCACAAAGAGCAGCTAATAAAGTATTGGAAATTAATCTCAGTAGTAATCATGCACTTTCGTAATACTCAAAAGCTTGAAACTGCTATTGCAGCATCTGGCCCTGAGCAACTAACGTGCCAAAAAAAGTTATTAACTTTGCCGCTGATACCGTTAATTTAGTTCATAGCTTCAGCTGGCATTTTCATCATGAGGTCGAGTTCGTCAGTCTGGACACAACGTGGAGGGATGACGGGTTAAAGCTGCATGGGCTGCCAACAGTTATAGTACTATCTCCCAGCGGAAGAGTAGAAGTAGGGAACAAGATGCCAGAACTTCGGATCCTCTAGTCATCGTCTGGCTAGATGACTGCACTGGACATCGTGATGAGCGTAATTATCAAGTGGAGAATTCACAGTCGTCAACTCTAGTTTATACGGCTGAAGTAAGTGCAAATCGTTAATGTTTTGTTCTGATAACTCGTAGAGGCGATAGGAGTTCCAGCCTTTGGTTATGTTGTTTGAGGGCTTATTGGTCTTCTGCATTTCACAAAAACCTCTGTAGAGGTGGTCTTGGTGACGTAACATCTTCACTTAACAACTAAGTCTTACGGAATTTCAAACTACATGCTGTAAATTAACAGACCCGCTATGGATTTCAGGCCCTCGAGCAAGGTTCATTAAACGTTTAAAAAAGCGCTCTCTTCATTTGTAACGCGCAATGAGCACTTCTACACATCGGTTCGTTTCAATGCGAAATGTGTAGCCGGCAAGCTATTCTGTTACAACTACAGGCTTGCCAGTGTGGCTGTGTCCGCCTTAGACCACTCCTACCCGCTGCCGAGATTCAACTCCTTGCCTGTTCGAAAGAAGCTTGCGAGCCTTCAAAAATTGGCCATCAGGAGGTGCCTGGTGCACCCTCGCCGACACCACTTCGAGTGGATGGTGAGGGCCACCTGGGGAGCCCAGGATCATCCGGGTACACTACTGCAGCACTGCAGTAGCGATAAGGACTCTCCGCACCATTCCTGGGTGGCGAACCGCACAAGTGCCGTTAGCCCGCGACCACGCCTCTTGCCGGCAGGGCACTAATGTCGGCAGCGTATTTTCCGCGAGTTTGACAAAGAGAAGGAACACAGGCAAAAGGATACACTGCGCTGTGAGAAGGATAAAATTTCTTTCACGCCTCTGGAACAAAACAAATACAATATTCTTGCCGTTAAAGCAGAATTTTTGTTGTGAAATTTGGCATCAGAATTCCTGATTCTCTGTGAAGTTCTACCAATGAGACAAATATCTACAGTGCTACGGTGAGGTCACACTGGTACTGAATTTTGAAAGAGAAATCGAATTGTGTCGATTCTGAAATCGTCATTTGCCATAGATTGTTCTCAAGCTTATGCTACATTCACTATTTGTTTGTGTCATTCCATTGCCTTAATTTCTTGTATAATACTTCGAAATCCTAGCGTTTTTACTGCTTTTTTTCGCAATGTTATCATGTTACTTATATACCTAAGATAACTGAGTGTGAGCAAAAACATGGCCTCAGGCGGAAATCGAACCTGCGTTTCATCTTATCCGGGGACGCTTGCTCTACCACTACACCACCGAGGCACATTTATTTCTTATTATCGATTGTTCTACAAATTGACTGTCACCTTCAGTTATAAAGAGCGGTAGTACTTAACATATAAAATAGCATTTCAAGTAGTTTTTCTTTGTCAGCATTACCTTTTTTTCAAGTGAATGTCAATCGTTCGTACATTGTTATTAACGCGCTCTAATCCATTACTAGTTTATTTTTTTTCTGGCGCCAATTCGTAACATTTTGAATTTTTCTGTTCCTAAAGGTCGACGCCACTTTTATTCCCTTTTGTTTTTATTGATCTACTAGTCATGGAACGGGCCTGATCCTTCCCTAACCCACAACCTGCTAACTCCGATTGTGGCTCTGGTTTTGAATGCTATTGTGTCATTATATGTCTTGCTTATTCACTTACTTCTTTTTTTTGGAATGACAAGAGCTCATGTGGCGCAGTGGTTGGACGTGCAGTACGTCGCACAGAAGATCAATGGTTCGATCTCGCTCTCATAGCTCACGAAGCCATTTATAAATTGGTACCGAACTAGTCGTAGACTTGTCTGGACAGCGAGGGACCACCGCTTGTCATTGTAAAGGCAAAGTATGCATGCATTCAATCACCTCCAACGAAGTTAAAAATTGAAGACGAACGCATGGCGCATCCCTCGGGGATTGATCAACGCCGAGAGCTCATAAGTAATGCATGTCCTTTAGTTCAACTTGTTCGGGATGCTAAGGGAAATCGCTGTGATGAGCACTATGGACGAAATTGTGGGGTTATTTGCCCCACTGCACCAGAGTATCAAAAAAGACCCTAATAGGTAAGTCTTGATTACTAACAGTAATAAACTTAAGCAGAATGCTCCAATTCAACGTCTGAAATATGACTATAACATCGTTGTTCCGTTCGTCTTTATTCTGAAAACCGTTCCTATGGCGTCTATCTGATAGGGTTCGCTACGATGTACTGTAGGGCTGTCGAATTTTTGGCTCTTTATTATTCGAGTCTATGTATCATCGAACACTTGATTTATAGATTTGAATTTACAGAAGAAGAGCAAATGTATTGGGCTATCCTTTGGCACGCACATTCCACAATGAACAACGGTGGACTTCGAGGACTTGAGGAGGTGAATTTGTTGCGTTAAAGCCTCCCATCTTTTTTCTTTTTTTTTTAATTCTTATATTTCATTGAATTAGCAAGTTATGGTGCGCTCCAAGCTAATGGAACTTTCTTAGAGTGTCGCCACGTCTTACTTTGCTTGAAGATAAAGTGTTCTTGATGCATTTACTGTCTTAGACTCTAGTGGAGAGTTGTGGTCCATCAGGCGCAGCGCATAGGAGGCATAATCTTATTAATAACCTGCATTGTTGTAAAAAAAAGTTTCCTGAAAAACAGGTACACTTTTGAACTCATCGAAATTTACATTATTCGAAAATCATAAATCGTTTTGAAACAAACTTTGTCCAGCGACATATATAAGATTATGTTTCATGCGCTGCGCATTCATATAATTATCACGCTTATACTTCTCTGGACCGAGCTTTTTCTCTAAAATTCCGATGACTTTCAAATAGCGTAAATATCAAAAAATTTCAAAATGGACTTGTTTCTCAGAAAAACCTCCTTACAACCATGTTGTATCTATAATGAGGTTAAGTGCCCCACGCTCGCGCACGTTTCTATTATTATAGCGCCTTCATGGGGCCAAAACTCCTCGCTAGGGTGCCGTCTAATTATTATCTTCACATCTCTTCAAACTTATGATCTTTCTCTTATTCTTTAGTTACAATATGTCGACTCCGATGTGCAAGATAACTTAGAGAAGTTTGCTAAGGAAAAACAGACTGATGAAACGGCAGCAACTAGTCAGCAACGGAAAAACCAGAAGGAAAAAGAAGATCCTGGACGTGGAAATATTGTACTCACTGGCTACTTGATTGTATTCTATCTTTGCTACTCTAAGTTACTCACTTTTCTTTCGTTTCAAATTGTTCCATCAAAAGTTGGTGATGATGAAGGTATGGAAATGTTTGAGGATTCAATATATCATATCTTTCGTTTCGAGTACTTTCTTAGAACCACAGCTCAAATTTCAGCATGCCAAATAATCATTATTGAGCCACGCATGTCATGTGGTCTGTTAATAAGGGCTGACTTATAGAGCCCGATACACGTGTTTCGACCTCGTAGGGGTAACTGCCCGGTAGACGAGACTGCAAGGTCGAAAAACTTGTATCGGGCTCTATTAGTCGGCCCTTTTTAACAGGTCACATGACATGCGTGACTCGAAATTGATTATTTGGCACGTTTAAGGATTCTTTTTTGTTATATTCCATTTGATAGCACGATTTCCAAGCGTATTTCCTAGGCTGGACAAACAGTTTTCATAGATTATGTTAGTAATGATTTGAAAGCTTGAATATCAAGCTATCGTGCTGAAAATTTTGAAGATAAAATTATGCTTCACATTAGCCGCGCAATTCAAATATCACTTTGCTGGAGATGCGAAAGCCACATGAACATGTAGAGAAAATGTTCTAATATTAGGATCAGTCGTTTCAACCAGATCCTCCCGAGGTGGAGAAACAGTTCTTGAAGAAATTCACCACACCAAGGCGCTATAAACCGGTGTTCTTACAGATCCACACCCTGCCTACCTCTGCCCACTCCCCCTCCCATCTCACCGCACAGCCTGTGGAATTTCCAAAGAGGACTTGTCCGCCATGTGAATTAGTCTTATTTTCCCTGTTTCGTTGTAGAGAAACGGTCTTTCAAGGATATAAGCACAACGTTGGACTCGGTAAATTTTACACTTTTCAACCATCACTGAACGTATTAAGAATAATTCCGTGCTGCGAGAGTTATGCGCATGTCAAACTAATATCATACTGAAATCTCTAGCGATTTGAAAGGGTCTTCTCGAAAATCCGGTTATGTTCAGCGCTTGCCTGAAATTTAAGCTTTCAAATAATTACTAACACTGCTTATGAGAACTTCTTGCCCAGCATAGCGGATAATCTTGAAAAACTGTGGTACCATATGGAAAAGTAGCGTTTTTTGTTATCAAAAGCCTTAGGTCGTCTTGCTAGTTTTGAACAAGTATCATTAGACCCAAGAGCCCATGTGGCGCAGGGGTCTGAGTTGCTCATAAGGTCGTGGTTCGACTCGTGCTCATGGCTCACCAAGCTATCCATTCGTGGATGGTCGATGGACTGATAAATGAGTGACCCCAAACTTGTTCAGAAGGTTATGTAGCGGTAGGCCACCGCCACTCACTGTAAATGCTGGATGTGCATTCAATCACCTGAGATGAACTTGAAAATTGAAGACGAAAGCACAGCGCATCTCTAAGGTATTGATCAGCGCCAAAAGTATTTA
>JAHQIW010004363.1:0-20083 GCA_019055375.1 Parelaphostrongylus tenuis | reverse complement strand
ATGTTAATCGGCATAATGACTATGAGAGTGTACACTCCCTGGCTCTATAAAAATATATTTATTCGTAGCAGTTGCTAGTTTTAGCCTCGGCTAGATTTCTCAATTACTCCCAACTCAAAAACCGACTCCTCCGCTGAATCATGTTTCTAGGAACAATTCCGATATCATAGAGGGCGTTCAGTGGACTGTGACTTCTATTCGTTGCCAATCCGGTGACGTCGTACGTTATCCTCCTTGCCTTCAAGATCGGGTCTTCCATGATGATTCGGGTCCAAGGGGACGTGCATTGTAGGTATAAATCGTCAGCCTAACTCCTTTAAATTTGGACAGCCTAAGATTGCTGAGATTTCAGCAACCTCTCTGTATTCGTCCTACCAAAACTCTACCGTTTCGGAGGCTCCTTCGGAGTCGGGAGAACACGCCCACTCATTTTACTTTGCTTTCTGATACCCACACATAGCGTGGTGAGCGCTTAAGTAGGAAGGGGATACCCACGGGTGACTTGCCACTTTCACCCAGAGTAAGCAGGGAGTAGCTTATCTATTGGAGGCGATACATAACTGCCTACCACTGTCCTTCCATGTTACTTAAGCTTTTGGATACGACAGTGACGCAACACTGGTCCTGCATCGGTGGGGCGTGGTGAGAGCATATGGACAAGTGTATAATGATTCCGGCCATGGTGATGAAGACTTCTAGTTGGGTCCTCTATCATGACGGCTTACACCAGTATTTCTGTTCTATCTTTGGTGTCGAACAGCACTGAAGTTCTTCTGTGGACGTGTTTATGGCAAGAAAAAGTTGCTCAGTCGTCTAACAAAACACACCTTTTAGATACGAAACGTAGATTCGAGCCGTAACAACGCAACCAACGCACAGCTTTTGCAAAACTTGGATCCAAATTTCTTTAAAAAGTCGTATACTGTGAGAAATATGTTTTCGAATTCGACCTTTACAACGTCGTCGAAAGGAATGCGAAAACAATGTTGGATATGTGTTGCTACCCCATGGATCTACGTTTTGTATCGAAAAATAGTGAAATGTTAGGCAACTGAGCGTTTTTTTTTTGCTATAGTAATTACCTATGAGGAATCTTTAATACTAATCAACACCAAAAAATTGCAGTGAAGCGTCATGGGAGAGCAATCGTCATAGTAGAGAGTTGGAGTCAAAAAAGGTAATAGTTTCGTCACTCAAAAAGGTCAGAGATGTATAAACTATTCATCTTGGTCCGGAGAAGGTTAACGAGGAATTTCCACTTTAACGGAATCGAATGGGTTTATTTTAACGCATTTTCGACATTGTATCAATTTTAAAATAATTCGTGCTTAACGTTTGGCTTATTCATGACTGCGCCCAACTCCATTTCATTGTAAATCTTCCGGTTTTTGACAACAAATAGTACTATTTCGATAATAAGAAGACATGAGAAGACGACAGAGATTACGGCAGCAATGAAGAAGGGACGTACCTCTATTGATCAGTAACTGCGAGTGGTATGTATACTACTCAGTTTATCAAATTTTGCTATAGCCCATAATCAACAAGCACGTCGCTGCCGAATTTGAAAGACTTCTGCAAGCTATTTCAACTATTTCGCAGTACTTCTTGCTTGAACGTTCTATACAATAACCATAAGACGTTGGAGTGGTAAAATTAAACTGGTATTTAATTAATAGTCAAATGCCGCTCAATAATGTACCGACATGAAATACGCGAAGCATACTAGTTTTCACTAAACTACGAATAATTCGTAGAAATCAACTATTTCTTTGTATTCAAATGGTGAAAGTAGGCGAGTGCATGGAAAGGGATTCCCGTAGGAAGCAGCTGTGAGACCAGATTTGTGAATTACTGGCATACGATTATAACCATCTGCACGTAGTCACCCATAAGTACTTTGAGAGACTGTAAAAGCGGTACTACTAGGTAACAGAACTCAGCTTACATACTTCAATTCTATACCACTAAACATTTCTTTTTATTTCTCGCCGTGAGGGTTATTCTCACGCACCAGGAAGTCATCACCACTTGGATTTCCCTGCTCATAATTACTATGGCCGAGGAATTGCAATAGCGTAGTCCGGCATAGAGATTTGCCTCTGATTGAGAAAGGAGATAGCAAGGACAATCTCGCTCTGAAGTGGTTCTATAAAGCTAGCTGCAAGCAGTGCCGGCCAACTGTGAAAGATAATCTGATAATATATTTTGAGCCTTTCATGAGGTCTGTTATGGCACTTCTACAATGCAAAACCAGTGCTTCGGTATTACAGCCTCCTTACTTGCACGGTGCCCTTCGGCTCAATCAGTTCCGAAGGTAGATGTCCCCTATAAAGAGTGACTGACGCCGAAATATTTAAACTTATCGCTAGATGATAAAATCACCCAGAGTTGCAAACTTGATTGCTCGTGGATGGAGAAACATATTTGTCATGCCTTTCACTTTTTACACACACGAGCAATCAAGTTTACAACACTGCCGGCTAGGGAACATGTAAGTTTAATCAACTTACAATATGGAAAACCATCTTATGGGATTTGTGCATCAGATTTTTGAAAACTATGCATGACTGTGCGCATACGTATAGTCAGAATTAAACTATTTTGTCTTTCGGTTCTGCCATTTTTATGTCGTCTAGTAAACGTTATTTGTCTGTTGACTGTTCCTCGTTACGACACTATGCGGTAATCAAGTCACTGTTTTTTTTTCTGTAATAGACCCGCCCTATCCGTTAGAGCTTTGCTGGCAAAAGTGAACCGTTTTCCAGCATCGACGCGCAGAACATGAAAAGTTGTCTTCAGTTGGCTTTTATCACAAAACTAAGGCAGATATAACGAGTCTGTTAGTTCCGTTCTTCACTGTTTCACTTTTTAGGTTCCATTGACTTAGGATTTTGCCTTCAAACTGCTTGTCTGACTAATTCTGGACTTGATGGGCTCGTTAAACTTTCTTCTAGATTTCTGCTGTCCAGTCCACAAGTAAACTACACAAGTTAATGTGTCATGACTTCCGCGATGAATCCAAAAATCCAAAATTAATACAGTGCAACATTTAATGAGATATTTATTCAATTCTTTTCGTGTCCTTTCCAGTCGAACTATATTTAGGTATGCAGAGATTATTACGAAATGTATGGGAATCAGGGGTTCTGAAAAGATTGGCTTTCAAATAGTTGCTAGTTACAGCTGTTTCACGAAATACATACTATATGTGAACTTAACTTTTTTGAAAGCGTGCGAGACAAAGAGTGGCCGAGTGGCTGTGATGCTCTTCGCGGTTCGGCGCAAGACCGATCCCCATCCCTCACACCACATGTCCAATAGTCAACAGCGAACGCCTTATAGAACAGTCAAGCTATCCTCGGGATTGCAGAGACACTCGCACAACCAGTATTCTGCGACTCTCACGAAAAAGACGAAAAAAGAATGAAATTCAAAAATTGCTGAGATTGTCACGTTGTAAAAACTTTGTGAGAGGTCAAATGAAGTGGTGGTATTTGAAAGCCTTCTAAGTTCAATGAATAAATCCAAAGCGTAGCTCGCTCATAATTATTATATAATATATATATATATAATATATACATATATTATTCGGAAGATCTTATCACCGCTAAAAACCGCTGAGCAATCAAATAAAATGAATTTAAAATTACCATTGTCAGTATGAGAAAACTACGGTGGACTTGCCTTAATGGCAATCTATCTGAGTTGTTATTCGCGAATCGAGGTTTCATATTAATTTTTCCACTGTGCGGTTCCCAGTACTTTTGGCACTCAATTCGTTTTTCCATGTTCTTGAACGCCATAGAATACGAGTAGTGAGCAAGTCTGCTTGCACATTCGATAACACCCCGGCTGTGTTGCCCCATATGGCATTCGTTGCTGACTGCCACAGACGCTAGGGTTTAGCTCACACGCGCCGCGACAAGCATCACAACAACTCGGCCACAGCGCCATGGTTTCATATGAACGTAAGGAAATATCGAGGATAATCTTCTTTTGCCGCGTCTTCAAAACCATGCACTTCCACGATAAGTGGGTCAGGGACAGACAAAGTGATTTCACAACAATGGAAAAGACCTCTTACTCATACGGCCCCGGTCGCAGTACTCTTCGATTGCTTACTACCTCTGCAGGACTAAATGGTGCTAAAAAAGGTATTTACAACAAGAGATTTATGACCGGCAAGCTATAGATGTTGGGTAATTCGGTATTTCCATGCAGAAATTCGAGTACGAGTAAAACTTTGGAAGAAGCGATACCTCTCGCCAAGAAAAGCGATCTGATTGTAGACTGACACTATGTCGATTCATAACTGTAAACGGCTAAATACTTTTGGCGCTGATCAATACCTTAGAGATGCGCTGTGCTTTCGTCTTCAATTTTCAAGTTCATCTCAGGTGATTGAATGCACATCCAGCATTTACAGTGAGTGGCGGTGGCCTACCGCTACATAACCTTCTGAACAAGTTTGGGGTCACTCATTTATCAGTCCATCGACCATCCACGAATGGATAGCTTGGTGAGCCATGAGCACGAGTCGAACCACGACCTTATGAGCAACTCAGACCCCTGCGCCACATGGGCTCTTGGGTCTAATGATACTTGTTCAAAACTAGCAAGACGACCTAAGGCTTTTGATAACAAAAAACGCTACTTTTCCATATGGTACCACAGTTTTTCAAGATTATCCGCTATGCTGGGCAAGAAGTTCTCATAAGCAGTGTTAGTAATTATTTGAAAGCTTAAATTTCAGGCAAGCGCTGAACATAACCGGATTTTCGAGAAGACCCTTTCAAATCGCTAGAGATTTCAGTATGATATTAGTTTGACATGCGCATAACTCTCGCAGCACGGAATTATTCTTAATACGTTTCAGTGATGGTTGAAAAGTGTAAAATTTACCGAGTCCAACGCTGTGCTTATATCCTTGAAAGACCGTTTCTCTACAACGAAACAGGGAAAATAAGACTAATTCACATGGCGGACAAGTCCTCTTTGGAAATTCCACAGGCTGTGCGGTGAGATGGGAGGGGGAGTGGGCAGAGGTAGGCAGGGTGTGGATCTGTAAGAACACCGGTTTATAGCGCCTTGGTGTGGTGAATTTCTTCAAGAACTGTTTCTCCACCTCGGGAGGATCTGGTTGAAACGACTGATCCTAATATTAGAACATTTTCTCTACATGTTCATGTGGCTTTCGCATCTCCAGCAAAGTGATATTTGAATTGCGCGGCTAATGTGAAGCATAATTTTATCTTCAAAATTTTCAGCACGATAGCTTGATATTCAAGCTTTCAAATCATTACTAACATAATCTATGAAAACTGTTTGTCCAGCCTAGGAAATACGCTTGGAAATCGTGCTATCAAATGGAATATAACAAAAAAGAATCCTTAAACGTGCCAAATAATCAATTTCGAGTCACGCATGTCATGTGACCTGTTAAAAAGGGCCGACTAATAGAGCCCGATACAAGTTTTTCGACCTTGCAGTCTCGTCTACCGGGCAGTTACCCCTACGAGGTCGAAACACGTGTATCGGGCTCTATAAGTCAGCCCTTATCAACAGACCACATGACATGCGTGGCTCAATAATGATTATTTGGCATGCTGAAATTTGAGCTGTGGTTCTAAGAAAGTACTCGAAACGAAAGATATGATATATTGAATCCTCAAACATTTCTATATTTTCATCATCACCAACTTTTGTTGCAACAATTTGAAACATCCCATACCATTTCCAATCATAACAACCTGAAAATAATAAAGAAAAATGAGTAACTTAGAGCAGCAAAGATAGAATACAATCAAGTAGCCAGTGAGTACAATATTTCCACGTCCAGGATCGTCTTTTTCCTTCTGGTTTTTCCGTTGCTGACTAGTTGCTGCCGTTTCATCAGTCTGTTTTTCCTTAGCAAACTTCTCTAAGTTATCTTGCACATCGGAGTCGACATATTGTAACTAAAGAATAAGAGAAAGATCATAAGTTTGAAGAGATGTGAAGATAATAATTAGACGGCACCCTAGCGAGGAGTTTTGGCCCCATGAAGGCGCTATAATAATAGAAACGTGCGCGAGCGTGGGGCACTTAACCTCATTATAGATACAACATGGTTGTAAGGAGGTTTTTCTGAGAAACAAGTCCATTTTGAAATTTTTTGATATTTACGCTATTTGAAAGTCATCGGAATTTTAGAGAAAAAGCTCGGTCCAGAGAAGTATAAGCGTGATAATTATATGAATGCGCAGCGCATGAAACATAATCTTATATATGTCGCTGGACAAAGTTTGTTTCAAAACGATTTATGATTTTCGAATAATGTAAATTTCGATGAGTTCAAAAGTGTACCTGTTTTTCAGGAAACTTTTTTTTACAACAATGCAGGTTATTAATAAGATTATGCCTCCTATGCGCTGCGCCTGATGGACCACAACTCTCCACTAGAGTCTAAGACAGTAAATGCATCAAGAACACTTTATCTTCAAGCAAAGTAAGACGTGGCGACACTCTAAGAAAGTTCCATTAGCTTGGAGCGCACCATAACTTGCTAATTCAATGAAATATAAGAATTAAAAAAAAAAGAAAAAAGATGGGAGGCTTTAACGCAACAAATTCACCTCCTCAAGTCCTCGAAGTCCACCGTTGTTCATTGTGGAATGTGCGTGCCAAAGGATAGCCCAATACATTTGCTCTTCTTCTGTAAATTCAAATCTATAAATCAAGTGTTCGATGATACATAGACTCGAATAATAAAGAGCCAAAAATTCGACAGCCCTACAGTACATCGTAGCGAACCCTATCAGATAGACGCCATAGGAACGGTTTTCAGAATAAAGACGAACGGAACAACGATGTTATAGTCATATTTCAGACGTTGAATTGGAGCATTCTGCTTAAGTTTATTACTGTTAGTAATCAAGACTTACCTATTAGGGTCTTTTTTGATACTCTGGTGCAGTGGGGCAAATAACCCCACAATTTCGTCCATAGTGCTCATCACAGCCAGATTGTTACAAGGTGTTGCTATGACCATATCGATATCGAGATCAGGCAGACTAAACGTAGAAGAAGGTTTCTTTGCCTAAGGAAACCGTTAGGTTATGGAAATGATGTGATATATAAGGTTGTTCGATAGGTTTTGGCACTATGGCAATAAACATCATTCTTATTAACAAGAAGTAAATGAAATTCCATCATTTTAGTATCCTTCAATTGCGCATTTTCTCGCGAACATTGTGATATATAAACTGCCTCTATTTGGCTGAAGAAACAGCTGTCTTGAGAACAAATTCGCCTGCTGTTCATGCACGAATGGTGCGTAAGGAAAAATGCTAGTGAAGTGGTGCGTAAGATTATTGGTGCTTGAAACGATGATACAGTTGCAGAAAAGACAGCCAGGAAGTGGTTCACGAAGTTCAAAGCGAAGACAACGGTCTGGAGGATCAGCCGCGCTCGAGACGACCACACAAAGCTCCATTAATCTTGCGCGCCGCCTCATTAGCTTTTCCCACCTATGCGCCATCCGTGCATGAATAACAAGCGAATTTGTTCTCCCAACAGCTCCATCTCAAATCAATTGCAAGCAGATTGTATAGCAATATAATCGTAAAATGTGCAGTTGAACTATACCAAATCAATGCAATTTCAATTACTTCTGGCTAATAAATTCGGTGTTTATTTCTCAAATGCTAAAACGACATAATAAAAGAGAGGGAAATAAAAGGCAATGTTTCCAAAAATATTCTCTCTTATGGTAAATCTGGGCGAATGTGGCGCAGTGGTTGCAGGAGCTTTTCGTCCCAAGTAGGGTCGATGGTTCGATCCCGCGCTCATGGCTCACAGAGCCATCCATCCCTTCAGGGTCGGTAGATTGGTACCAAACTACTCCCAGACTTGTCTGAAAGGATAAGCACCACTGACTCGATACAGCGGGAGGAGACCACGAGTTACTGTGAAGGCCAGATATGCATTCCAGTCATCTCAAACAAAGTTAAAAATTGACGCCGAAAGTATGGCTCATCCCTCAGGGACTGATCAATGCCAAAAGCTTTATTTTTCTTTTTTATGGTAAATCAACTCTAGATTAACGATGGAAAATTCGAGGCATGAGGGATAATGTTCCCAGGATTGCTCGACCCCTAAGGGATACGCTATGAACTCGACTTCATCCATACCATTGTAGAAGTGATCGAATGTCTCCCTAAGCTTTACAGCTAGTCGCGGGGGCCAATCGACGTATCAGGTCAGTGCTGCTACCCTCCCATACAAGCCAGATACCAATTCGCCAACCACGGAGGGATCGTAGGTTTGGTAAGCCATGCCATGGACAAAGGGATCGAACCATCGACTATGCGTGTGTCGCATGTGACACACGCACTTTGGAAATTAGTGAGAGAGTGAAACTGAGAAATACTGAAAGCCTGAAGTTTCATATAGTAATACCCCTTGTACTACTTATTACAATTACTTGAGTTCCAAAAAACCGTATGATTGTGAACTACACTAGCGCCTTTTTTCCACAAATATGAGCTATATATGTTACAAAACCATATGAGCGTATAGAATAAACCGTGGCGTATCAAAGTAAAATGAGAAGTCCTGAAATTCCGTCAAGGCGGAGAAAAAAACCCTAATTAGTCACGAAAGTTGCGCGCCTCTTTGCCATTCGCGACGAGCGCAGCGATTTCCCTTAGCATCCCGAACAGGTTGAACTAAAGGACATGCATTACTTATAAGCTCTCGGCGTTGATCAATCCCTGAGGGATGCGCCATGCGTTCGTCTTCAATTTTTAACTACGTTGGAGGTCATTGAATGCATGCATACTTTGCCTTTACAATGACTCGCGGTGGTCCCTCGCTGTCCAGGACAAGTCTACGACTAGTTCGGTACCAATTTAGCGATCCTGGAGGATAAATGGCTTCGTGAGCTATGAGAGCGAGATCGAGCCATTGACCTTCTGTGGGACGTACTGCACCTCCAACCACTGCGCCACATGAGCTCTTGTCATTCCAAAAAAAGAAGTAAGTGAATAAGCAAGACATATAATGACACAATAGCATTCAAAACCAGAGCCACAATCGGAGTTAGCAGGCTGTGGGGTTAGGGAAGGATCAGGCCCGTTCCATGACTAGTAGATCAATAAAAACAAGAGGGAATAAAAGTGGCGTCGACCTTTATGAAGAGAAAAATTCAAAATGTTACGAATTGGCGCCAGAAAAAAATAAACTAGTAATGGATTAGAGCGCGTACGACAAAGAAAACTACTTGAAATGCTATTTTATATGTTAAGTACTACCGCTCTTTATAACTGAAGGTGACAGTCAATTTCTAGAACAATCGATAATAAGAAATGAATGTGCCTCGGTGGTGTAGTGATAGAGCAAGCGTCCCCGGATAAGATGAAACGCAGGTTCGATTTCCGCCTGAGGCCATGTTTTCGCTCACACTCAGTTCTCTTAGGTATATAAGTAACATCATAACATTGCGAAAAAAAGCAGTAAAAACGCTAGGATTTCGAAGTATTACGCAAGAAATGAAGGCAGCTCAATGACACAAACAAATAGTGAATGTAGCATAAGCTTGAGAACAATCTATGGCAAATGACGATTTCAGAATCGACACAATTCGATTTCTCTTTCAAAATTCAGTACCAATGTGACCTCACCGTAGCACTGTAGATATTTGTCTCATTGGTAGAACTTCACAGAGAATCAGGAATTCTGATGCCAAATTTCACAACAAAAATTCTGCTTTAACGACATGAATATTGTATTTGTTTTGTTCCAGAGGCGTGAAAGAAATTTTATCCTTCTCACAGCGCAGTGTATCCTTTTGCCTGTGTTCCTTCTCTTTGTCAAACTCGCGGAAAATACGCTGCCGACAGCAGTGCCCTGCCGGCAAGAGGCGTGGTTGCCGGCTAACCGCACTTGCGCGGTTCGCCTACCCAGGAATGGTGCAGGAAGTCTTTGTCGCTACTGCAGTACTGCAATAGTGTACTGGATGATCCTCGACTCCCCTGGTGGCCCTCACCATCCACTCCACGTGGTGGCGCTGTGGGTGCACCAGGCACCTCCTGATGGCCAATTTTTGGAAGGCTCGAAAGCTTCTTTCGAACCGGCAAGGAGTTGAATCTCGGCAGCGGGCAGGAGTGGTTTAAGGCGGACACAGCCACACTGGCAAGGCCTATAGTTGTAACAGAATAGCTTGCCGGCTACACATTTCACATTGAGGCGAACCGATGTGTAGACGTGCTCATTGCGCGTTACAAATGAAAAGAGCGCTTCTTTAAACGTTCAAAGAACCTTGCCCGAAGGCCTGAAATCCATAGCGGGCCTGTTAATTTACAGCATATAGTTTAGAATTCCGTAAGACTTTGTTGTTAAGTGAAGATGGTATGTCACCAAGACCACCTCTACAGAGGTTTTTGTGAAATGCAGAAGACCAATGAGCCCTCAAACAAAAAAACCAGAGGCTGGAACTCCTATCGCCTCTACGAGTTATCAGACCATTATCATGAACGATTTTCGCTTACTTCAGCCGTATAATGACTAGAAGTTGAGACTGTGAATTCTCCACTTAATATTTACGCTCATCACGATGTCCAGTGCAGTAACCCAGGCAAGACGATGACTAGTGGACCCGAAGTTTAGTTTGTCATCTTGTTCTCTACTTCTACTCTTTCGATGTAAGATAGTACTATATCTAGTGGCAGCCCATGGAGGTTGATCACTGATTTTAACAGACATTAATTGCTAAGGCCCAAATGCTGCATTAGCAGGTTCAAGGTCTTAACTATTATGAAAGCGCATGATTACAATTGAGTTTGATTTCCAACACTTTATTAGCTATTCTTTGTGATAAATGTTTGATGTCTGAAACATCTCTCCGACACGTGAGACCTGTCTTTGAACAGATTTCTTAGCGAGCTACACCTCGAGTTTGTTCATTGAATCAAATTTTATTAGATTTAGAGCGTAGGTAGTAGGAGGGTACTTGGTCAGTCCATTAGTTTCTCTTTGTGATGGAAATTGAAGCCTAACACCTTTCTTAGAAATGTAAGGCCAGTAAATTAAAAAAAACTAAACGAGCTACGCTCTTGGATTTCATTAAATAAATTTAGAAGGCTTTCAAATACCACCACTTCATTTGACGTCTCACAAAATTTTTCCATCATGACAATCCCAGCACTTTTTGAATTTCATTCTTTTTTCGTCTTTTTCCTGAGCGTCGTAGAATACTGGTTGAGCGAGTCTCTCTGCAATCTTGAGGATAGCTTGACTGTGGCGTTCCATCAAGGCGTTCGCTGTTGACTATTGGACATGTGTTGTGAGGGATGGGGATCGGCCTTGCGCCGAACCGCGAAGAGCATCACAACCACTAGACCACGCTCTGTCTCGCACTTTTTCAAATACTTTTAGTTTGTCAAGGTTGAAACATGTGTATCGGTCTCAATAAGTCAGCCTATATAACCGACCACATGACATGTTGGCTCAATATAATAATTACGAGATATTCGAAATTCTAGTATTTTGCTGCATTTTTCGCATTGTTACAATGTTTCATATAAACCTATTAGAGGATTGAGTGGTGAGCAGAAACACGGCCTCAGGCGGGATCCAACCCGCGTTTCATTCTATGCGGGGACGCGTGCTTTACTACTACACCACCGAGGCACATTTGTACCATCACTCATGCTTCAACATCTTTATGTTAGCTATCAGCAACCAACCTTTAACAGGTTTGGACAGGTATGCGATTTCGCTTTATAAACCCAGTTGAGTTGACAGCCGCTGTGGTAACTGATATTCGAAATTTCTAGTAGTTTTACTGCATCTAAATTCTTCACGCGCACTAGGATTATCTCTATTCACCAAACCAAAGAAAAAAATAAAATCTTCCAAAAAAAAGTAAGCCAAAGACAATCTATGCAGCAAATTTGAATGCTGCTTACCAAGTAGCGAAGTGATGTTTTAAGAAACCGATTTCCATTCAGCCTCAACATGAACCATCAATGCGTTTTCGCTTATCACATTGTTTATCCGCTTACTGTCTGTGATTCAAAAATTTCCATCCAAATCCCCATATTGAGGACAAAGGGTAGACCTTAAGTCCATGAGAAGAGACAAGAAACTGTCGCTTTTAGTCATACGAAAAATTCTGAATGAATTTCTTCTCTGCATGCTTCAGTCATACGTAAAACTAGCTGCGTGTTGAATCATACTGAACAAATGCTCAGTGTCCAGGTAGTATCTGGATAATTACTTGCTGCATGCGGAGAAAACGTGGCACATAAGAATACGCAGAAAACTTTCGGTCCGCATTCAAGAAATATCAAAACACATCTCATTAGGAGTACAAAAAGTAGAGGTTCTGTGTCATCTTGACGGCAACAGAGACATCTCTATCTCTATGATATTCAATTTTATATTCATCTCATTACGTCCTTCGTTTGCACTAGTGACAAATCATGCTATGCACTGCTGACACTTCAAAAAGCTGTCGTTCTCGAAAAAGATTAATTAAAAATAACAAAAAGATCTCAGTGGTTCCACAATTGATGGCGCTTTTTTATTAGACATTTTAAGTGTGTCTGATTCCACTGTACTGAACTGATAGGTAATGTACGCTTGATCATCATTTACCACGTTCAAACTAACAAAAGTCATACTTTTCGATAGTCATACGCTTGCCGACCGCGTCAATGAATGACGGTCTCAAGAGAGCAAGGCGAAAGGAATCTTTCAAGACTCCATATGACCTGCCTGTGAGGCGGATTGAACCTAGTGTGTGCAAGCGCATACGCATGCGCAGATATCTGATACGTAATAATTAGTTTCTATATTCTTCGCGCATACTGCGGATTATCTCTGTTCACCAAAAACCATTTTCCATCACTTCAGAGTCCTTCTTGGCTATGCAAAGCTGAATCTACTACTAGTTAGTGAATACTTAGGTGCGAAATTCTCGCTTTCACTTTGATCATTATAGGAAAATATAGGAAAACCTTTTATTAGTAGACGCAATTGATGCGGTGAGTATTAGTTACACTTGACATGTGCCGGCTTCTAGAATTAGCCCATGACGTTGCGACGACGAGCTGGAAGTGTTCGCCTCGTCCGCTGCATGCGACCCACTCTAAAACTGGAAACATTTTGATTAACAAACAGAGGCAAGAAAACGCAACCGCGCGTTGTGGTTTCCTGAATAAACGGAGAATTGCATAGTGACTACTCAGTGAAAGGGCATTCTATTAAAGATTCTAAGGCATCTATATGGCTTTCTTCCAGGAGATATCCAGATTGTAACACGTACCTGCGGCCAACTCGACGACTGCGGCGCAATCGAGTTTTTTTTCCTCTTGATTTCCTACGGGGAATTTCTGCTTCTTGATCGCCGGCTACTTGATTGGCGTCTTCGAGACCCGCTTAGGCGCCTTCTACCACGTCTTGCTGATTAACTTGATTTTAAAAAGGACTAGACTGTAATTTTACATGCATATGTAAAATCTTGAAGCGCAACTCTGGGGAGACACGGTCATGGCAGAGAAACTCGGTGGGCAACAATGAACGCTAAGCGCAGCAAGCGCAGAAAACAAGGAATCCGCATTCTTATGACCCACAGCGACACTTAGCATGCTTTAATGGAACTGGATAGAAATTAGCAAAGTAGTACAAATCCATGTCGTTCTCACTGCTGGAAATTGATCTCAAAGAATGCCCGCTTGAGAATTCTTTTCAGTCTACACATTGACAATCCTGATGAACCGGACAGCATTTTAAATTTATGGTAAAACTCACTTGATGGCGAACGATGGCTATATCGGCGTGATCGCCGGCTGCGCCATCGACGGGAGCGTCGACTCAGTGATCGGGTGCAACTTCTGCGGGTTCGGCTCCTCCGACTCCTTCTACTTCCATTTCTAGACCAAATCCCTCCACTTCCACTTCTAGACCGGTTTCCCCTGCTTGGGCATGTTAATAAATGAGCTGGTAATCATACTCTAGGCAACTTTTATAGCCTTTACATCGCACCGTAGACACCATAACATGGTGATAAAGTCTGATAAAATGTTATCTTTGCGTGCTTCATTCTACTGAAAAATACCATGTTTTTCAATGGATGTTTTATCAGCGTTAACGTGGGAACAACATCAAATTGAAGAATAAACGTGAGCTTTTTCTTTGAACACCTTTGAAATCAGTGGTAATTTCTATACTTCCTCGGTGATTAATATCAAATCATCCGCCCGAGAGATCAAACGGTGAAGTACTTAGGCAAATCACTCTATGATGCTTACTTAGAAATACTAATAATTTAGTGGATTAGGTCTCATCTGAAAAAAATTAAGGGCATACGAGGGTAATCCTTGGACTGCGTCCACTCATCACATTATAAAGCGAAATCGCATACCCGACAGAACCTGCAAAGATGCTGTAGCTAACTATGATGTTGAAATGGTGGGCCAAGTGTGCCTCTGTGGTGTAGTGGTAGGGAACGCGCCCCACGGTATGGATGGAACGCGGGTTCGATTCCCTGCTGAGGCCGTGTCTTTTGCTCACCACTCAATTGTCATAGTTCTATTACGAGAGATGATTAAATTTGAGCGTGGTCTTGAGAAAACACTCGGAACGAAAGTTATGAAATCCCTAGAGTCGAGTCGAAGTTTAGACAAATAATTTAAGAGATTCTGCAAACCTTCGAAATTTCGCATTGACAGAATCGATCACATGTTAAACAAGATTGAGAGTATCGCTCTAACTGGTATGAACTGATTGTAATCTGACTGCTAACTAAAACTTTTAAAAAAGTTTCCAAAATGTATCTATTGAGAAATTCATTTACAAATTTTGCAAAGACGGAAACGACCACATTTCAACAAATCAAAAAGCTCTTACTATATTTCGATTCGAAAATAATTCTTCAACATCTTAGTCCACAGCTTGTGGAACTCCTTAGAAGAAGACAGGAACAAAAAATGTAGTCAGAACGGTATCATATAAATCTCGACATCCACGTGCACAAAATCAAGACATAACCACAGTGAATCGTGATTCAATGAATTTCTGAAGTTCTATAGCGGTTGATTCATGCATAGACGCACCGTCGCTCCACAGCGTAGAAGTAATATATTCCTCGGATGCGAGGAAAGTGAAAGCGCTCCAGCATTAGTTATCGCGAATGGATAGTGTGAGATCAACTTTATGTCTATTTGTCAAGGAAACAGTAAATTAGTAGTAGCCCATAGGCAAACGTAATCAAAGATTATCAAGAGAAAATAGTCAGCGTCTCCAGCAATATGCTCTCCATGTTACTGTAGACATGTAATGTCTGTAATTTCTCATTCTAATCTCAGAGCTATTTAGATTGCTGACTGCGAGCTTTACATTCACATAGTTTGATTCATTGTGCGCACTCACACACTAGAATTAAGAATGCTACAATGTACATTATTTTACTGAGGAAATGTAAGGTTAGTCATTCTACACTGCAATTACTAACCTTTCCAAGCATAAAATTTCTTGGAAGGAGTTTTTACGAGTGGTATGGTTATAGATGAATTCTACAGGAAGTTATTGCCACGTTTCTATCGAAAAGTACAAGTAAGGTGGCGTGGGGTCCAACGAGTACACAGATGAGGTGAAGCCTTGCAGCTCGAGTGATCAACTCATACAGCGCTGGCCATACATGAATAAGCATTGTCGCAAATTATCTTATTGACCAGTTTTTGCTGAATGCGTAAGCTTATTCTACACTATCGATCTAGTGCCTGATTCTATGTGTATTAGTTCTACCATCCTTCTAAAGTTTTGATGAATTAGGCAACTTATAGGCCACGATAAACCATGATCCTTTCGGTACAAATTTGATTCAGGAACTATTCATGATAGGTATATCGGTTCAACTGCCGCCCTGGAATTTATCACTTAGCTTAAAAGCCTCCTTTTGGATCGTGTAACGAATCCAACAAAAAATTGTAAACGTTTAGTGTTTGTAGCATGAAAGAAGCCTAGAACAGATTTGCAACAATGACTATGCTGCTTTTCCTTTGAAAGAGCACTATCCGTGCGCCAGGTTGTTGTTTTTCCAACTATATAGAACCAATCCAGAGCCATTCCTTGAGTGCACCCAACTCCTGCGCAAACTTCGAAATATCTTGCATGTGAATTAATTCCAAAGAAAGTTTCCAAGTGATCGCTATCATTTACAATAGTTTGTTACCAAATCTCCCATTTTAACAGTCACCCATCACCACCGTGAAAATGTTAAATTCATCGTTGCACCACATATTCGTCAACAACTCCGTCGTCCAAATCAACGTCCCGAAGGTGACATAGGGTCGCGTAACGAGTCATACTCAAAAATTATAAGAGAAATTTCATCAAATTTTTTCGCTGTTCTTCATATCATAAAAACTAAAACCCTCGAGAGCGCATATCGCTCAGTGGTTAGAGACGCTCAGCGTCGCACACATCGATTTCATCTCTCCAGGGTCGGTAAATTGGTACCAGACTGGTCTCATACTTTTCTGGGAGGCTGAGCAATACTGAACTCGATTCAGCGGGAGGCCACCACGGGTCATCGTAAGGGCCAGGTATGCATTCAATTACCTCAAACGAAGTTGAGAATTGAAGACGAATGCATGGCGCATCCCTCAGGTATTGATCAACGCCGAGAGCTCTATGGCTTTGAACGTCTCGAGCCTACGGTGGGTGATGAGAGCCGGATGCGTTACAGTGACAATATAATAGTTTTTCTAATGAAATTTGATTTTTTAACAGCACTGAGTTAAGTTCAGGTCGCCGGTCAATGGCAAGATATGATGAAAGAGGCTTCAATAAGGCTGTTTTTGGTTGAAGCATGACAAAACAGATACAAAGGAACGATTTGTTCACCAAAAATGATTCTGCACATTGCATTACGATACCACTTCATAGCTGATTCGGAAAACTCCTTATTATTAGTGAGCCATAGAAGCTGAGAGTGTTTGTGGTGTTGTAGAATGGGGCTTTATTCTATTGTATATGAGGAATAACTTTTCGTATTGTCCTTTTATAATCTGATATGAACATAACTGTACCTTGTATTTTGTTCAAAAAACTATTCAAAGAGATGAATGCATACTCTATCAAGGCTTGTTCTTCTAGGAATCTTTCATTCTAAAAATTTGTTCTCGAAAATACATTTACACAACGTGGTCAAAGGGATAACGAAGAAAGAGTTCAAAATGTGTTGTTTACCCCACTATGTAGCTGTTGTATCAAAAGGAAATATTTCCAGATTTTCGTGTTCTTTTCACTAATAAAATTAGCAATCTATTCCTTACCACAAGGACAAAGTTTGCTTAAAAATAAAATTTCACTGTGTCATACCGAAAAATCCGCTATCAAGTTCAAACAACACACGCCGAAAACAAAATATTATCGTTTTTTTTTTTCGTTAATGTAACGTAGTATGAATGTTCTTTCACAAACACAGCTTGGTATCAAAACTGATACTTTTCAAGCCTACAAAAGCTTAGATTAGAAAAGGACAAATGCTATGATATAGCTGAAATTTTCGTTTTTGGGAGGGTAAGATTTCTCGTCAAAATCCAAGATTTTTCGACGCTTATGCGTTTTTTTTAGATTAGAAAAACCTTCATAAGAGTCTCTGTTGTGGTATTTCATCATTTGATAATGACTATGTTTTCTCAAGTGGGTTCATAAAGCGAAATGGCATACCCGACCAAACCTGTTGAAGGTTGGTGTCTGGCAGCAAATATAGAGATGTTGAAGAATGAGTGGGTGGCACAGCAAATGTGCCACGGTGGTGTAGTGGTAGCACGCGTCCCCGGTATGGATGAGACCTATCTTTGCTCACCAATCAATTCCCCTAGGTATATCTGTTTTCTCAGAATCTCGGTTTGCGGAAGAAAATCGCATAATTCTCTTACAGAGGCTCAGACGCAAAATTACCGCCGCTCGTATTAGCGCCACCACGCAATCTGTGCTCTCTGCGAAGGACACCGGAGACTGAACGGACTGAATTCACCGTAATCAGCACAAAAACAAAGTCCCGAATTTATAAAAAAATATAAAATCCAAAACACAAAATACCTTTCTGCGAATAGTTTTGATTGGCTATTACCTTTTTTACACACTTTACTCCATGTGCTCGTTTTCATACACTGCTTCAATATTTTCTCTATTTTTCACCCTAAACTATGTTCGTCTTAGACATTCAATATTCTTGTGAAAAGACGATACTTTAATAACCTTTTCGTACGAATTCGGTTTACTATGAGTCGTAAACACTTGCAAAACCACTCAAATTGCATCACACTTGTAATCGGCCTAGTAAATATCGTCAACCACAAAGGATACTGTATAACGATATATCAGTAGTATTATGAGAAAGATGAGAGTTCTGAGGATGCAGAAAATCGACGAAAGAAGCTTATGCCAATTGATTCAATATTACTCATAGGCGTCTTTTTGGTGTTGACTCATGTACAATTGATTTGAAATTTCAAGAACTGAGTGGATTGACGGCACGATTTTGAGATTGTTCATATCCAGTTGAAAATTCGAAAAACTGACAAATGTGCCCCGAGCCTTGAACGAAAAGTAGCAACACTTCTGCCAGATCTATTCTAGGCTTCAACTATGTGTGTTCACTTGATGCTCGCATTGTTATGTATGACTGAGAGTGGCTTCTCTACGACAGCCGACGATATTCGAAGCAGTGGTTGGATTGCGACGAATATAACATCTGTAGTGGATAACTCATAGATACTTCCTAGACTTGAATTCTCATCAAAGAACGATTTTTATTTTTTCGTAATTTAAAATTAATCGTTTGCTTGAAAGTTGAAAAACTGAGCTTCTAACTTTGAGTTATCCCTGAGAGATTGAGTTCGACTACATCAAGTATCGTCGAGGTGAATGAATGCATATCCGACTGAGATAATAACTCATGATGGCTCCAACAAAGTTCTAAGTCAGTGATTTTGTTCTACCAAGAGAGTTTGGCTCTGATTTGTTGAACTTCCCGAAATAAAAGAGTTCTAAGTCTTGCCGGGGTTGAAACAGCCGGAAATCCATTGTGTTTTGAAGGGTAACTCCAAACATTGTATTACCTGCACTCTAATTCATTGTCTATAATTTCTTGAAATTGAACGTTGCAGCGAAAAAAAGCACTTTACGAATATGCTTAATCACGGTGTTATAGACAAGTTACGCACACAATACACAAAGAATTATAATGTCTGCAAATTGCAATATTTAGTCGGAAGAATTTTTTTTTCTGTGGCATAAAGTCCAACCGAACGCTTCGAATCCACTAATGAAAAGATGGATGAATTGAGAGCCGAAAAGACATACGATTTAGTTTCAGAGATTATGCTGTATCTATAAAAACTACTTGCTAAACAAAGTTGACTGAATGTATTCATCCTCCCAGATAAATTTGTTCTCGAGGAACCAATCTTATAAATGTTTTGCTAAATCTTACGGTAGTGGCAAGCTGATATTGCAATCGGATGATAAGTTGAGATACATTATGCAGTGCCTAACCATAGGTAATACTACTTAGTACAAAAAATTAATTTTGGCTGACCACAATGTCTTGGTATTCAGTTCTGACGCTATTTCTTCCTAACATGATTCACTTGAAATAGAGAAGTAGTTATATTAACAAACAAATAAATTTTCTTTGTACAGTTTTGTAAAGAGAATACTGTAAGTTACTCTTAGTGCTTTACCTGGTCTTTTCTCGCTAGGTCATTCCGATCATAAAAAATGTCATTACTGATTACGATAATATTGGACAAATTACTTATCCGTTACGCTGCGTTTACGGCGGTTGTCTCCATTCAAGCCGTTTTAGTGTGCCAACAAATATCAGCTCAAGTGCTTCGTGAAACCATCGTGAAATGATAAATTGCCAAAGATGTTATTACTCACAAAAGAATTTTAATTCGTAACTGCATTGTTCAATTAGGCACATAGTTCGCCTTTCATATTTGTAAAGGTCTTCTTCTAGTCTATTAGTAGCGATAAACTACTCTACCCATATGAAGATTAGATTTAAAAAGAAATGGAA
>JAHQIW010004361.1:0-40558 GCA_019055375.1 Parelaphostrongylus tenuis | reverse complement strand
TCATCTGGAACCAAATACTCACTGATCTTTGAGATTTGTGGTATTAGATAATTGTTGAGATTTGAGAAAGAAGCAAAAGACGCGTTTATTCTCACAGGGTTCGCCCACGACACGGGTGCGGCCGGTGTCGGAACGAAATACTATAAACGTCAGCGAAACCCGATACTTTCTTCTGGTTGTTACAGCAACTTAAGAAGTCACCGTTCTAAAAACCAAATACATCATTCTATCGATTAGCTTTTGAAAGTTTAAAGAAGTAGCTTGTGTTTACGCGACAAATATTTGGATGAGAATCAAAATTTTGTTCTGCTATTTCAAAATGATATTGGAGCATTTTAAAAATAAAATACACCAATTCAAATTTATTTGATTTAAGCTATAGAAAGATTTACTAAAACACCATATAAACCCTAAGGGGTCAAACACAGGGTGCGGATAACGGCAAAAGAACTTCAAAACATTTTCGACCGTTAGTCTACACATGAAGTTTTCTAGCCTTAATACTACGAGTATAGCTGTCTACTAATATTCCTAAATAATCTGCCTTAAAAAAAGTTTATTTTACTATTTAACATATGAGTCTATCAATGTTTACATGAATACAAAAAGACCGTAAACCAATTTACATACCTGCAAATCTTTACACGGTTGTACTTTTCACCGATTACGTGGTTTCTATGAGTAAAAGTCCTGTTCCGAGGCTGTTTCCTATCACGCCTATAATTTTGGGAAAATTGCCATTCCGACCGAGCCTTTGCTGGCGCGAAACTGTTTGCTAGAGAAAGGGAACACACTACAGAGAAAAGAAGAATATTGTCGAACAGAATGATTATGAAAAATAGAAGATTTGTCGATACAAAGTTGGTTATCGTACATGTCTTCCTCAACCTCTAGAGACAAGACTTTTCTGTTTTTCTCTCTCAAACCTTCTAGCAGTCTTTCGGTAGCTTAAATCTCGCGTGATTCTAACACGATGCTGGCTTCCTGAAAACTCTTACTGCCTTGCAAAAGCGAGAGTAAAATTGAGTTCTACCAATCGGCTTACATTATCGCGCGCTGTCTAGTTATTAAACTGAAACTTTTTTTCCGCCTCATAAAAATTCTTATGGATTTCTGTTTTAGATTTATACAAAAACTTTTGTTGCTATCGTTCTATGACTCTAGACTCTATTTCCTCTTGATATCCGAAATAAACCAATTACTGAGCCGAGGAAGCCTGAATATAAGAGTACGCAACATTATCTTCTTTCCCATTTTCCAGCGCTCTATGGAAACTTTCCCAGGAGCCAAACTGACCCTCAGAATCATTAAAATTAATTCTATCAGATGATTAGTGGAAATTTGTGGTAAGAATATCTATGAACCTTAGCAACCTCAGTGCCATTTGTTGCGAATGCTCTAAAATCCTATTCCCACACGCTGTCCAAGCGCGTGAAACAATTCATTTTCGCTGCTACATCGCAATATGGAAACTTTTAACAAGATCATGAGCAGTATTGCAAATCACCATGATTTAAGCTATCAAATGGTTAGTGAAAGCGTAAAGTAAAATGCGAAAAGAATCCTTGTTCTTGCAAGTTGAAAATGGATTGCGATAACCGATTTGTGCCGAATCGATAATATTTTATAATGATATTAATAATAATGGATGTCATGAATTACACTAGTCAAAAAGCGTGCCATCGCTACCACACTACACTTTTCAGAATATGACTCCTATCGTCGATATTACTCATTTGATGAGCAAGCTGGGCAGATAGTAAAGAACTCAACGTCCTGTGTTGGCAGCTTACCTGCACAAAGTGGAACAGAGATCTCTACGTAGGAAATCTTTGGCAATCCTTCAAAAAACTAATATTTACTCAGGAACAAACTTAAGTACGACACGGATTCGATATTAATCAAAACATGCCAAAGTATGATAGCGTTTGAACATGGATACCTCACATAACCAGAGTCAATGAATCTATATGCAACATGAAAGAAATATAAACGTTGAACTGTCTGCTACATGACGCCTGAAACCTGTGAGATAGAGCAAGAAAGATCACGGAAAATCGATAAGCTAAATAACTTTCAAATGATTTGAACCTAGGAAAGCTGCGGTGCTGAACCAGCAAACTGAAACTCCTCGGTTTCATAAGCGGTCATGAAGAATAGCACTAGAACAATCGAATGTTTGTAAATTTCTTTGTACTAGTTTCAACATATTATTCAGGGGCAAAATAAACTATTAAATACTCAATTCCATGAAAATGGACAAAGTTAGACCATTAAGCTGATAAAGACAGCTCTATAAGCTCACTGAATTCATGGGAACGTTGTTTCAAAATAGCAAACTAAAACAGAAGCTTATCGTGTTGCACGCCAGACGTTGAATAACTAACGTCTTTCCTCATAAACGACGTACCACCACAATCTCCTAGAATGATTGAGTGAACGTCTTAGCGGGGAGTCGGGGTGGTACTTGTTCTTTAAGTGTGACAATCTTATCAATTGAATACATATGTGCGACGGATACCGAGGGACACAAGTGGTACCTTGGTGATCGTGTCTCATATGTCACTCCACTACGACACCAGTCGAAGTGTTTAGCACGTGTGTGTGCAGCGAAAGAGTACTCCAGTATGTTTTGCATTGAGAACTGCAGAAAGTATATACAGGGAGACAGGAATTTGTCGAGTGGGAACGGGCGACAGGGCAGTATAGGAAACATTGTGACGGTACGAGACTGCAGTGAACAAATATATCACGTTACAAAAGAGCTGTTAAATTATATAACGGTGTGAGAAAGACATTTGTGTACAACAGTTAGTAAAAATAACTGGACGGTATCTTATAAGTGAGTGGTAGAAGGTTTCGTCAATCTCAAATGACTGACGATATACAACAATAGAAAAGTGATCAGGTAAAGGTATGTGAAGTGATCTAGAGCGTGTAGAAGGTGAGAGATGCGGTGAGAGACCACAGGAAACAGGCAGCGAAGGTATGCAGGTGACACGGTGCATCTCTCTGAATTGTTATGCGTGGGAAGGGAGGGATGTCATAGGTGTGATAATACCATATTTAAACATTGCAGGAGAGTGTGAGTTATTATAATCTGTAATGTAGAGGAGGCTCGAGCAAGGGGGACAGTACAAGTAATAAGTTACAAGTGATGATCAAGATCGAGGTAGGCACGAGGGACATGCAAAGAATGTGAGAAGTGACGTAAAATATACGTGGTACTGGGGACTGGGATGATGATAGAGGTAAGGGATAGTAAGGTCAAAACAGACAGTGAGCGGGTATGGTGATGCGAGGAAGATGGAGTGTGAGAGGGAAAAAAAGGGAGAGAACAGGAGTAGTGAGTACACATGATGGAGACGAGAATCGGGTGGAGACAGAGTCCAACAACGATGCATGCGCAAAAGAGTTTATGTACATCACTAAATATGTGTGGCGACAGAAGCTATATCCGGGAATTGGGACGAGGAGTACTAGAAAATTAGAGTTTAGATATCTATAGTGTGGGGGAATAAGTAATATATAGAAAGTGAGTTAACGTGTAGTTAGAATTCTGAGAATTTATAAGAAAAATAGTGTCGAGTAAGAAGAAGTGAGTAGTCATAGTCGAGTGTAGAATATTGAAATATATAGTAATCTGATTACTGAAACATTTCACAACTGTGTTCTCGAAGAGAACTGATCTTGATTCAAAAGGATTTGATCTAGGAAAAAGGCATTAAGATATGGCAGATAGTGCCTGGATATAGACGGTGTGCCCATTAGGAACGAAACGACAACTAGGACGGCAGTCATGGTTGATATATGCTCCAGGACTCAACCAGAACTGAGCGCATTTCTTTCTGAACACAAATTTTTGTAAAAGTAATCATTTAAATATGAAATATTTGTACTACATGTTCTACATAACCGAAAAATCATTTAATCCTGGTCGCAGTATTTGTTCTTCTTCCTCATCGTTGAGCTCACTAATCACACCACAAAGCCGCTCTATCTCATCACCACGCTGCTTGTGATACTGCACATAGTATGCTGTGACATCAGGATTATTCAACAGTACTACGATATATCTAACTTACCAAAAACGTTTCGCAACCAGTTTGGCTCCCATATTCTGCTCAGCTGCATATCGACTACAAAACTCTATGGTAAAGCCGGCTTTCGAGGAGAAGACATTCAAAAAACGAACAGTCTGAAAAATTCTGCGCTCAAAATTAGTTCCAATATCCTAGAAAGAAAGAACATATTGGTATTTACCAACACTCTCAGTAGATTATTCTGAGACCTCGCTCAAAATTTATATATCCTGACATCAATTTTTATGTCTTTCATGAAACACGAGATCTGCTGCGGCACTAAAGAAGTGCAAGATACGTATTTCGGACGTTCAGTCTTATCAGTAGCACGGTGCCTTTCGCTTCGGTCAGCTCCTCAGAGCATAGCCCCTTATATTGAGGAATCGACGTCGAATTACTTACACCCAACGTACAGTGAAAGGATCATCGCAGTGTTATTTCAGTATGATTGACTGTCGATTGTGCTTGGCTTACGGGTATTACGCTATTATGTCCCGAGGAATGGACTGAATCGAAGGACACAGTGCTACTGAAACGGCGGAAAAGCCGATGTACATTGGCAGCAATTTATAAGTGCCATAACAGACCTCGTTAAAGGCTTAAAATTTAATATTTGTTCAACTCCCAAGATATCATGAATATTGTTCATTTTTATTCTACCACAGTACACAAAATTCAAAATGAATTTAAGGAATTTTACCTATAATTACTGAATGCCTCAATAAGGGTCTAAATAAAAAACAGTGTTTGAATAGAAGCACCATCTCAATGGCTCCCCTAGTTAGAACAATGAAACTCTTGTAAATGTTAAAAATTACCTAACAATATTAGATGCTTGATCCCACAACTGCCGCTGATCTTTTTGGCGAAGTAAGCATTTCAGAAGTACACCTCCTTTCGAAAATCAGAGGGAGTACATCGGTTAATCATATGTGTATTGTAATGTAATAACAATCACCGCTTGCTTCTTTTCAAAAACATACAAGGCAATTCTTTTCGTTGTTAGAAATGGGAACGTAACGGTAAAAATATATTTCGAACAAAAATATCACTGATACATCATAACATTTTGTAATTGTACTACTTCACTGGTACTTTTCTTTTTTCAAACAGGCATTTTCTGAAAAGACCTTTTTTGCCGAACAAAGACTTCCATTAAGCTATTGGCCATCATTCGAAAGCTTGAATTTCGGAAAATTCAATATAGTACTTGTTTTTCAAAAAGGCTTTGTGCAGCTTCATAGCACTGAAGATAGAATGTTACACACGCGCCGCGCTTCATTTTTCTCACGCGTATAATTCGCGGGAAGAAAGAAAGGCATATGAACGTGTCGTTTTACCCGGAATTTTTTTTGAAGCGGAAAAAAATTCCCAATTGAATACAAGTTGCACCCCACATTTTCAACCGTCAGGAAATCGATCGATCGCCCCGCCCTCAGCCCGTGGGTTGGCCGGTAAGCAAGCTTACTGAATATGTGTAGCTTGATCTTATTTCTCTGCTATGCTGTAGTGAAACGTTCTTTCCAGAAAACAAGCACAGCATCGGACACATTGAAACTTACGCTATCAAATGATTACTAATAGTCTAAAGAAAAAGCTCTGTCCGGCGAGGTTTAAAGCACAAGGCTTTCCTGTTTCCTACAGTGTATCAAAAGAGCTTTTCCAAAAAGCAAACATATCTTTGCTCTTTGACACTTCTACTATCGAAAGAGTAGTAGCAGCCGAGATAAGGAAAAAAAAGCATGATTGTATGAAACGCAATTTCATTCTGAATTTTAGCGTTATGAAAGGGTGTTTTGAAAACCGGCCACATGAGGCTCTGGCCAGAGAGTAAAGCTTTCGTACGATTACTAACACTCCTATGAAAAGTTTCTCTCCAGCGAATGAGGTCGGTTTTTCATTTTTCCCTTTATGACTACACAGTACCGAGTTTTCTCTAATCTGAGCCAGGCACATTTCCATTCCATACATGACTACGTATGGCTGGTCTCCAATGGAGTAGCCGGAACACTTCCTACGAGCAATACGTCGGGTGTCCCGAAAAAAGCTAAAAACTCTAAGGAAAAAAATCAAATATCAAATTTGACCAGCTGAAGTTACGAAAGTGTTTGACTGAGAGGATTTGTATACATACCTAAGAGAATTGAGTGACGAGCAAAAATACCTCAGACGCGAGTCGAACTCCGCTACGGATGAAACGCGGGTTCGACTCCCGTTTGAGGTCGGGTTTTTGCTCCCCCACTCAATTCTCTTAGGTATGTATGGAACATCATAACAGTGCGAAAAGTGCAGTAAAAACACTAAAAATTTCGAGAGGATTTGCATAAGATATTTGACCATTCCAGGCATTGGAGAGACGAGACTGACGAGTTCTTGGCCTTAATGTACTAAGTTTTATTGAATAAATTCTACTATTAGCAACCTCTTCGTCAAGAAAAACACTGATTTTAGAAGGAGGTTGAGTTCACCAATAACTCTAATACATTTCAATATTTTATAGAAGACAACAAATAAGTACAGACAAAGAGAAAACGACCGTCTCTCACGAAAGCAGAAGCACTAAATGAATTGCTTCGCATAGGCGAGCATTTAATTTCTCCTTATTCCCGCATTTATCAGGTCAGACGTTTCGCATTGGAGCACATCAACTATTCGCACTCGCAAAATGTGCTGAAACATGCTCTGACCTCAGCAGGATATGGGAAAAGTGGACGGATTTGGTAGCTCCTTTCGGCTTAAGATCAAGAAGATACAAAAGTTAAACAAATCCGAGAAGAAATATTTTCAAGTCGTAGAAGAATACTTTATTGAATTCGACACCTAATCATCTCAAAACCACATAAACAAAGTAAATAAATAAATAAAAGCTCTGAATCATCTATCTAAGCTAGAGTTGGAAAATGACTTCTGTCTTTGGGAAAAATAGAAGAGGAGGGTGGATTCTATTTAAGGAAGCCGCACTAGAATATTGCGCAGTTCAATCTCTTCACTCTTACTGATGACTTATTCTTATAATACATCGAAAATTTTTATTTCAGCGCGCAAGTAGCAGTGTCATGAAGATATAACGACATAGTCAACGATGTTGAGGGATATGCAAAAGCTTGATCATTGGGCGAAGTTGAACGTGCAACACACGCTTTTCGGAGCTGTTCTAACCACTACATACAAGCCTCTGCCCTGCTACCGCTCTTTTTGTGATACAAAGTTTTGCATACTGCTTAGCGTTTCTTGGATATATAGATACAGCTGCTTTGTTCATTTTTTGCCTAGCTAATACCTACGTTTCACCTAAGTCACTTCCGGCTCGAATATCTCATTGTACTAAAGGTTCCTATTCCTATAGCACCTATTATCTGAAATCTGACAGTACTAAAAGTCTGAGGAAAATCTGGAAAGAGCCCTGTTCTCAAGAAGCAAAAAAAGGTCCTGACACAAAAACATCCTATTCATGTTGTTTGTGCGACAAAGTAGTCTAATAAATAAGTTTATTGGGTTGTTCCAAAGAATGGCGACCCCATACACCCTCCCTCGAGCGCTACCTGCGATGTAAGTTTGCTAACTGAGAGGGATTGCTTGAACTATCCTACCCAGTGTCCAAAATCTCTTCATTTAACCACCTAGGTAGCAGTGTTATGATGTTATAACTATGTATCTAAAAATGTTGAGTGAGAGCACTTCAAGAGCACCGATGGATTAGTGGTTAGCACTTGGCCTAGAAACGCTAAGACGCAGAATCAGCTCCTAAGAGGTTCAAAGTTTTCATGCCAGTCAGCATTTCCACACATCTCACCTTATGCCATTTGCGTAGTTGCAAGTTGAGAACGTTCTAATTTTGCTAATTCAGGTTTTATAGAGAGAAAAACAAATTCTTTCAGCGTTTAACATGTCATTGAGGAACACAGCAGGAATTTTGAAGTTATATGAAGCTACACACCAGCCCAACCACTCCCATGCGTAGTAGTTGCAAGGAAAAGAAATGGAGACTTACTGAGACCTGCAAGACAAGTGAAGATGGGATATACGTGTCTCAGTGAATAAGTAAGATTCAGTGATAAATGGTGTTGTACCACGCTATTGCAGTCAAAATAATCCGGAGTTATCGAAGATAATTGGAAGCATGAACAAGGTCTGCTGAGATCGGCGCAAATGTGATAGGCGTTGGCTAAAGCCGTATAATAAGTGGTTCGTAAAATGTGTGGGAGGATTGCGACATGCGAAATATGCGTGAGAGAAATTTTGTCATCCGGTCTGCGCATGAGAAAAAAATTTCTACGTTGAAAATTATAAGGGTGTGAAAATTAACGATTTATGGTTTATGTGTGAGAAACAAATTACGATTTGTAAAGTGTTTTCGATAATTTTTTGAATGCGTAAATGGTCCATTCTCGCATCTTATGTTGCTACCAGCAATCTTTCCATTCGATTCGTTGTTGTCTTCATTCACGGAGGGAGTTCAAGCTCGGTCCCCGGCTCGGTATTTACAAAATTATTGTCTGGTAATCATTATTTGAGCCACTCATGTCAGTGGTCTGTCAATGAGGGCTGACTTATAGAGTCCGATACACGTGTTTCGATCTTGCGATCTCGTCAGTCGGGCAGTTACCCTTTCTCGTCTTTTGCTAATCTCTGTGGGTGCTCCAGTCCCCACAATAAGAGTCAGCGACGACGTACGATTTACACTCTATGTCCAGTAAAAACTCACCAAACACAGAGTGTTATACACTCGAATGTGCGAATGATATATTGAATATGCTAGCCACGAGCATTCGAGTGTACAACACTCTGTGTTTGGTGGGGAAATTTGCTGTCTTACGATTTGGATTCCTACTGTTGTCAGGTATCAAAGAATTTTGCGAGTAATCCGACCTATTGCTTGAGGGTCATGTAACAAACCAAGTCCTCCAAGGTGTCTACAGCTATAAATTCAATATTTGCAGGTTAAATTAACTGGACAGATCAACTTTTCTGAATTGTTCGCTTTCGCACAAAAAGAAAAAAAAAGGTAACAAGATGTAATTTTTGGTATGATACAAGCACATGCCCCGAAAAGTGTGAAATGAGGGTTCGATTCCTGCGCAATCTGCAAATTCGATTATCACACAGCATGATCGGGTGTAATTTGTAAAATCAATGTATCGCTACAAAGGGGTTAGATAGAACGAATACTAGCTGATTATAATAGTTGATATTCTTTACGGAAAAAATAGAGTTAGCCTTATAAGAAATTTAGTGTAAGGTGACGAACGTGAAACAACACATATCGATCATTCACTCCAGCGTTAAATTGGAGACGGTTCAGTTAATTGTATTAGGGTGCGATCTATTTTACTAAAGAATGCTGAGATGACAAATGCAGAATTCTGCAATAGTCAAGTAATACTCAGTTATAATCATATATCCCACTATATGCATAGTTGTTATGACTCCACCAGAGCTGCATGCTAAGTGCCTTAAAATCCCATTGATAAGAGCGATTTAATTTTTGCAAAAAAGGGCGAACAAACATGTGCAATTTTCGGCTTCGACAAATTTTGTCCAATAAAAGTATTAGTTAGAGTGAAAAAGGAAAACCCCAAAACATAGCAAAAAATAGATATAGTGAATTTCTGGATAAAGTGTGTGAACGCGCCTATTTTCCATCACAACCTCTCTTATCCATGGAATTTTAGGATAGGTGCTTTGAGTAACTCATTGTATTACTTTATTTTGCTCCACATTGGTGTCAAAAGTTGTGCATATATTAGCTCTGAATGTGAAACAACACATGTCCGTCAAATTTTCTCCTTTGTTGTGTTTTCATTCTCCGAATACCTGAGGAGCGTACTTGCTTCCATGAAAGGATTTCGTAACTGTTTTACTGCCTCCTAAATTTCTCGCTCTTTTCAATCCGTGTAGGAAGTCTTGATATGTAGACAAGTGGAAACATAACGTAGTTCACTACGATATGCCATATCACATCATATATGTCATTAACTTTTATCGTCTTCATCAACTCGTTGGAGCTTAATCTCCTGCTAAAGGCACAGAGACGCATATACTGACAAAACAGGTGCACCACTCTGTGTCCGTACAAAAAAAAAGTACTCTGCTTGTAAACACAACCAAACAGGGCACCCACTAAGTGTCATAGGACACAGGAATGTATTTAAAAGATTTTCGTGCAAACTTACCATCCTCGCATGGGAACATAAGAATTCAGCTCTTAGAACTCTGGACAAATCATTCTCGCATTCTGAATAAATTCTATTGATCCAGAAATGGACCATAAAGATAGTTTCCTGGCCATCACGAGTGATCTTGCGCCACATTTCAGACCGATTTTGCAATAGGAGCCAGACATATTCCTCACCCACAAGAGTTTTATGCTTATGGTCTCCATATTAACTAGTGAACCTTAAATCATCAAAACGTTCGTGCTTGAATAGCCGCTCGTTATGTGACCCAAGATTTATATAACGTGTTTTATCTCTTGGATCATGAAAGTGTTTGGCTGGGTACATTGCTATGTCAGTATGACTCTTCCATGCTCCAAAGAAGGCGATACCGCTGAAGCGTGAGCAAGTGTTTTGCAGAACAAGTCCTTTCAAAGCTTCCAAGGCTAACATAGGGTACAGACACCTAACGGGACGGACTTGTAATAGAAGACACCATCCCCGCAAAGAAACATAAGATATCCGCTTGTAAGATCTTGAAAGCATTTCCGATAAACGCCACAAATCCGGAATTTAATCGTAAAAAAACTTGTCGTAACGCACGTGATACGAGATAGTATATAAAACTGTTATTTTGATGTCGGAGATTTATTACCACTCCATGTAATTTATTATGTGCGATAATACAGCACCGAAGAGAAAATGATTCGTGCAGAGACTCATCTGCGGCTACGGAGACGCATCAAAGATCGCTAATCAAAAAGTTTAATTGTTTTCCACGTTTCTTTTTACTATCCAATTTCTACAGGGGATGTGGATAATTTCTTCACGGGGTAACAAATTTTTCCCGATAATTCAGTAGACCCTACATACTGTTATACGAAGTACAGTTGTTGTTGTTGTGTATTATATGTTAATTATTTGCTATTGAATTGCTTATGCTATTGTATATATTAAGTTACTGAATTGTTATCTGACAACATATCTTGAGCCCTTCATGGGGTGTGTCACAAGACCTATATAGTGTTTGGCAAGTGCCCTAGGCTTATCATCCATCAGTGGCGCGATGCATTTCGGTTGTCAGTTCATTGCAGAGGATGTATCCCTGCATATAAAGGAATCGACGCCGAAATATTTTAAATCACCGCATGTCAGTTGATGAAATCCCCCGATATTGTAATGATTAACAGGGGAAAGCTATTGGCTGATAAAATTAATTATACCTCTATATTTGATTATTTACCTCTATATTTGATTATTTTTATAGACCTCGCTCAAGTGCCATAACAGGCCTTATGAAGGGCTCAAGATATATTATAAATACATTATTGCTTTGAACGAGGTCTATAAAAATAGTTGAATATAAATGTATTCTTATCGCTTTCGTTGTTAATACTCTCTTCGCTTTCCTTATGTTATCTATTGTGTTTAGTGTACTCTTCATTGTAATTACTGCATCGTTCGTATTGTTATTGTCCTTGTGGTCTTAACTGGTCTCATTATTGCTAGTAGGGAGACAGAAATGGAAACGTTTTCTTGAATTGTAAGCAAAGATATGAGCATCTTGTTTTTTCAATTTTAACTTCTCAGTTGCTTTTCAAAGAAAACACTACAACGAAATTCATCGCACTGCACATTTCATTGTAACTTATTTCACTGCTCTGATTAGTCAACGCTCATGTGATCAACCAGTTTATCGCTGTTTGGATGCCAAAATGAAAAATATCGACTGACTAGAAATATTGCTGTGGAACATAACACTATTCAATTTTAGTTTCCACCGACATTGCCCGTTACCGAGAAGAAATGCGATCCAAATGGACCGGATGCCAAAGTTCGAAGCGCTCTGTGGTCACACATTGTCACATCTGTCTCGACCAATTTGCCATGATGATATTCGTGCTCTGCACAAATCCTTCTCATAGTAGCGGTGTTCCATGAAAAAAGCTTTTCATACAGTGAGAGTTCCTGAAATTGAAGTGTGATTGGAGGGAACAGGTCCTATTGTCGCCTTGGCTCCCTCGGTACACTTGGCACTCATCCTCCTCCCTGGCATCGTTCCGGTGCAAGTTCTCGTCACCGTGTTACTGACGATGATGCAGAACTGATCACATTTCATCATCACTGGAAGAAATCACGAGCCTCAAAAGCATATCTTCTTTCGTAACACCAAAGAGTTGGAATTAAGAAAATAAGAACATTTCAAACATTGAATTTTTGAGACTCTCCAACGATCACTCGCCACATTGAATTTAGGTCATTTTCAGAAAAAGACGTAAAAAAGTATTCTCGACTATTTCTTAGAGAAATTTCTATCAGTATTATCGAATTTATTTGAGAGATAATAAACACAGAGGGGTCTGTGGCTGAGTGGCTGGTAGGCCTGGCACGGCACGAAGCTGATTTGATCCCACGGTCTCCACACACTCGTCATCCAACAACCAAAAACGAACGCATAGGGCCCGGCTATATGCGAGAATGCAACGAAACATTCTCGACCAGTATTATACAACGATTGTAGAAAATAAGAAATCCTTAAGCAAGCGAAGAGACGATTTGAATGGTGAAGGCAGTATTAGATGCGTCGTAGAAAGAATACTGTGATTGCGAGTCGCGTAAAGCGGAATAATGAAGTGAATAAACAGTGCCTGCTATAAATCTGTTTGAAATCTTTCAAATAGGTATTCATCAATAAAGACTCACTGGTGTTCTTCGTAACGTCAAAGACAACCATCTGGCACGGCAGTGGTTCGTAAGTAACTCTTACACTAAGTTGACCCAAAATGGCCGAGATTACAACATCAGGTAGGAGTGCACTGCGAGCTTGGCTTTCGAGAACGTCAACGATCTAAAGAATAAATTTTTTGCTGTTTGGTACAGTTTACTAAGAAGTGTTTCTAATCAAATTTTGAAGCGATGAAAGCCATGATAGCACTAAGAAACTGACGAGCTGTCCAAAAATCAAAGCTCACCTTTTCAGCCTACAAGAATTTTCTAGGGGAAGAACAATTGAAGACTCAGAGTTGTAAGCCTATTGTTTGCATCACAAGACGTGATACAAATGCTTTAGCTCCATCCCTGGTAGTTGCGATGCCAGGAACTTGAACAGAAACTTCGAGTTTGTCAGAGAATGCCACTGCAAACTGCAAAGTTGTGAAGTCGGTGACGGTGAACGCCCTAGTGCTCACTGTAACGAAATTTTGCAACGTTTTCAATTAATATTGAATTCCCATAAAATTTGTTGCTTTATTGTTTTATCCAATTTTTTCCAAATTGAGTTACCGTCAAAAGGTTGTGATATGTTGGAGACTGTTCTGATAGCTCAAACAGGCGTTTAGATACTACCGTAGACCATCGCTCGCCACCTAAATGAAATGGGCTAGCGTAAAGTGATATCTCGATAGAGATTTCTTGCATAGACCGATCACATCACACTGCAGAGTCGACTCATTTCATAAAGAAGCTGAACAGCGACAACATCAACTGTAGAGCCCTGATATTGCTCCATCGCACCATCATCTCCTCCGCTCCCTTAGAGCATTTGTGTGGGAAGAAATTCAAGGAGGGCAACCAGCTCAAAAGTAGCCTCACTGATTATTCAGTTTGCCGAACTCATTCTTCGTAGAAGGAAGGCGTACAGTACAATCTTTGCGCAGAAGATCGTCATATCACTAATCTCACTGTTGATTATATCTTCTTCAATCGACCGTTTACTAAAAACCTTACCAAACATTCATACATGGTCTTTGAAAATGCTTGTGAATGTCTTTTACATTTTTGGTAACAAATTTATCTGTCACAACAGTTCGGAAAACGAGCGTGTCGGGCTTTCGCCATCATCAGCGCTTTTCCTCTGGCCTCCTGTCATAGAAATAGGGGCGACGGAGAATTACGCTGTCGTCAAGTGAAATGACCATTAATTGCCAGTGTACCTACAGTCGATGTATTGCCACAGATATGGTTGATTGTTTTGTTCACATAAATAACAAATGAATCACCAAAAATCGAAAAGCATAGAAAAATATGGGACAATCCAATAGGTGAACGTTGCATTATAACGCCAAATGGTCTTCAAAGATGCCTGACATTTGATTTTCGAGTTTGGAATTCGGAATTCATTCTTCAAAAAACCCAGAGTAAAGAAGCTATTGAGTTTAAATGATGCTATATATACATCCATTTTGATTGAAGTTTATGAATTTACATTTAAGGATGCAAGTATCTCTAGTTCTATACAATCTTCTGTTCACCACCTTGACCCGAAGGCATTACTCCACATCCCAGCACTCTCGAGATAGCTAGCAGCGATATCATGAAAGCGTCTATCGAAATGTTCCCCATGTCTGCAAGGATTTTCAATATTGTCGCGCAGCGGTTTGTGCAGATATTGTAGACTCAACTGAAAACATTACGTCATTATATTCCCGAAAATGAAGTACTCTCAAATGACAAGACTCCGAAATTACAGCTGCACTTCTACGGAATATCAGTAGATAAGAATTTCAAATGACAAAACGAACGACAATTTCCGCTGCAAAAGGTTTTTGGCATCAAATTTCTAAGCCGCAGAAATGAGCCCCAGTCATGAAAATATCCATTTTTGTCTCCTGAATGTCTAAGCAATTATTACGATTTAATTGAATCATACCTCCCAGTTTTTGCATTATATGGCTCACAGGATAACGGATTTGATACTCAGCTTTTTACATAAGTAACGTCATCTTGACTACTCGTTGAATATTTCAGAATTTCCGATAGTTTTCATTTCGATTCAAGGCAGAATCTTACGAAGCAAGTTTAGTGACTGATTACGCAAGAATCGGTTAATGAGGTTAAATGCGCGTCATATGTCAAATGGCAGTAAGATGCAGAAGCAACCATGCAAACAGAAATTTCAGTAAACATGACAATATCTCAGGTAGCGCGGCTCAAATTTAGGTCCCACAATCTCACTTATGCTGCTGCGGCACAGACTTTCGGTTATCCTCAAATCAAAACATTCGTAATCAACAAAACGCTGAAATTATGACTGTATTGAAGAGAGAACATCTTTCAGGGAAGATAATGAGTGGCAAAGCGAAGCGCAAGTTCTACTAGTTTTTGGTAAAAAAAAATTTAAAGAAGGAGAAAGTGCGTTCGAATTAGACTTTGTATTCAAGCCACACGAAATCGCCCATGTTGACGATGAACTCGACTGATACCTAACATAAGAATCGATACTTTGGGATTCGACGAACTTTTGTGAACTTTTCCGCATCCTGTTGGTTGTGGAAATATTTTCCTTGTAGGAACCTGCCGAGATGTTAGAAGAAGTGATAGACAGTCGGCGCGAGGTTCACCAAATTCGAGAGGTAAGCTAAAACATCTTTATTTCACTTAAAGTGGCGAACGGCCGTGAAAAGGACGGTGTTCAGTTTTTCTATAATATGTGAGTAGGCTTTACGAAGCCATTTACGAAGATTGCTCTCAGTTAATCGTTGTCAACTTCCCATGACGGGCCACTACGTTACTCATCTAGAAAGATCTCAATCTCTACGACACTTTTTGAACCACGACTGCACAATACGTCAGCAATTCCTGGACCTAATGAGTAGTCAATGGTGCAAGTTATTTCTGCTGCTCTTCGGCTCTCTTAAACTCAGATAAGCAAATCACTTAAATTTGCTTTCTGTCTAATCCCTTTTCCATAGTCTATAATATATGTACCGCCGGTACCACCTGTCGCCCCATTGATCGTCGAGTGAGTCGAGCGGGTACCAGCAACACTTCCATTTTTCCCTATGACGCGCAAGAGTAGCCCAGTGGGTACTCCTCGCTTTAGAGATTCGCTGAGCATCATATCTTTCTTCTATCGTTTTCGTGAAGGAATCGGACCAACGGGTCAGTGATCTTCCTTTAGAGCGCTTGATATCTCGAGGAATCCAGTCGGTAACGGCTCTCGTCCATCGGTTGTCGCTGAAGCGCATCACGTGTCCGGCCCACCTTAATTTCGATATCCTGGCGTGTAGAAATATATGTATATATATATATGGAATAAAAACAAGTAATAAGTTGCTGGCAATAAATCATAAAGCAAGGATTTTTCATTAAAATGACGCGTAACATAATCACATTCAATAAAAATATAACACAAAAGAAAAAGGCAAATTTTAACAACGCATAAACAGCAAGGGTTTATGCACCAATTGATACTACTCAAACAGGAGCACTCATCGGACCTAAATTACAGTTGCATAAACGCGAAAACCATTTTCAACAAATTAAGCGTTTTTTTATGAGTCTTATATTGAGCTGTCCAGGTGAAAACAGGACGTGAATAAATTACATGGAGTGGAAATGAATCTCCGACATCAAAATAACAGTTTTATATACTATCTCGTATCACGTGCGTTACAAGTTTTTTCTACGATTAAATTCTGGATTTGTGGCGTTTATCGGAAATGCTTCCAAGATCTTACAAGCGGATATCCTATGTTTCTTTGCGGGGATGGTGACTTCTATTACAAGCCCGTCCCGTTATGTGTCTGTACCCTATGTTAGCTTTAGAAGCTTTGAAAGGACTTGTTCTGTAAAACACTTGCTTACGCTTCAGCGGTATCGCCTTCTTTAGAGCATGGAAGAGTCATACTGACATGGCAATGTACCCAGCCAAACACTTTCATGATCCAAGAGATAAATCTTGATATATAAATCTTGGGTCACATAACGAGCGGCTATTCAAGCACGAACGTTTTGATGATTTAAGGTTTTCTAGTTAATATGGAGACCATAAGCATAAAACCCTCATAGGTGAGGAATATGTCTGGTTCCTATTGCAAAATCGGTTTGAAATGTGGCGCAAGATCACTCTTGATTATCACGAAACTATCTTTATGGTCCATTTCTGGATCAATAGAATTTATTCAGAATGCCAGAATGATTTGTCCAGAGTTCTAAGAGCTGAATTCTTATGTTCCCATGCGAGGATGGTAAGTTTGCGCGAAAATCTTCAACATACATTTCTGTGTCCTATGACACTTAGTGGGTGCCCTGTTTGGTTGTGTTTACTAGCAGAGTACTTTTTTTTTGTACGGATACGGAGTGGTGTACTCGTTTTGTCAGTATACTCGTCTCTGTGCCCTTAGCAAGAGATTAAGCTCCAACGAGTTGATGAAGACGATAAAAGTTAATGACATATATGATGTGATATGGCATATCGTAGTGAACTACGTTATGTTTTCACTTGTCTACATATCAAGACTTCCTACAGGGATTGAAAAGAGCGAGAAATTTGGGAGGCATTAAAACAGTTACGAAATCCTTTCATGGAAGCAAGTACGCTCCTCAGGTATTCGGAGATTGAAAACTTAATAAAGGAAAAAAACTGACGAACATGTGTTGTTTTACAACCAGAGCTAATATATGCACTACTTCTGACACCAATATGGAGCAAAGTGAAACAATGAAGTTACTCAAAACACCTATCCTAAATCAAAACACCTATCCTAAAATTCCATGGATAAGAGCGGCTGTGATGGAGGCGCGTTCACACATTTTTTGCGGAAATTCGCAATACCTATTTTCTGTGACGCTGTTTGAGATTTTCGTTTTTTCACCCTAACTAATACTTTTCTTGGAAGAAAGCTGTCGAAGCCGATAAGCGTGCATGTTTGTCCGCCCTTTTTTGCAAAAATCAAACCAATCTTATAAATGGGATTTTAGGACTCTCACCATTCATCAGTGGAGTCATAACATCTATGCATATAGTGTGATATAAGATAATAACTGAGTATTACGTGACTATCGCAGAAATCCACATTTGTCGACTCAACAACCTTCAGTCAACTATTATAATCAGCTAGCATTCTTTCTATTTAACCGCATTTTAGCGATGGTTTGACTTTACAAATTATATCCGATCATGTTGAGTGATATTCGAAACTTCTCGGGTTGGACAGGAGACGAAACCTCATTTCACACTAGTCGGAGCACGTGCTGATATTATACTAACTATTACTTCTTATTACCTTCTTTCTTTTTATGCAAAAGCAAATGATTTTGAAAAGTTATTCTGTCCAACTAATTCAACTGTAAATGTTGAATTTATCGCTGTAGGCACCTTGTACGACTTGGTTTGTTACATGATCCTCAAGCAGCAGGTCGATTAGTCGCAAAAGTCTCTGCTAATTGACAAGCCGTCTATTTGATGTCAGTGCCAACTGAATTTCAAGAGGCATCCATTAAGCGCTCTGTGAATTGTCTGCAGTAGCATTGACGAGGTAGAAATGTGGCATCCCTACGTCTTTGCTGCATAGCAGAATGCCGGGAGGATTGTTAAGTTGAAAAGGACAGCGCGTTTTTTGAGTCCGCTATCTCCACGGTAACTTTATTGAAAAACCCGAACACGGCCCTTGCTGCTTTCCTTCTTCTGCCCAGTTTCTACTATATGTTATTGTCTATGCTCACTGAACTCTCAGTATACACGTATGAGGTGGTCACTTTAGTTGGAATACCATCAAGTTCGATTTGTTCACCACTGCACCATTAGTGCAATTTTTCCTCACATAGCATATCTCTACTGTGCCGAAAACTAAGTTAACAACTAAGAAATACCAGTTTTGTGTGCGATAATAAAGCACCGGAGAAAATGACTCATGCAGAAAACATCAGAGGCCACGGAGACATATCTTAAGATCGCTAATCAAAAAGTTCAAATGTCTCCCACGAATCTTTTTACCATTCGAATTCTACAGAGGATATGGAAAACTTCTTCACAGGGTAACGAATCTTTCCCGATAATTCAGTAGACTCAAACTCCACTAATGAATCACGAAGTGCAGTTGTTGTTGTTGTTCATTGTATGTTCTCATTACCTCTTATTGTATTGCTTATGATATTATATATATCTAGGTACTGAACTATTATCTGACAACATATCTTGAGCCGTTAATGAGGTGTGTTATAAAACCTATATAGTGTTGGGCACGTGCTTTGGGCTTACAATCTCATCAGTAGCGCGACGCATTTCGGTTCAGTTAGTCCCTTGCAGGGGACGCACTCCTGCATATAAAGGAATCAACGCCGAATTGTTTCGAATCACCGCATGTCAGTTGATGAAATCCTCCGACATTGCAGTGACCAACAGTGGACCGCTCATGGCTGATAAAAATGATTATACCTCTATATTTGTCTTATAGACCTCGCTCAAGTGCCATAACAAGCCTCATGAAGGGCTCAAGATATGCTATAAATTATATATTGTTCTGAGCGGGGTCTATAGAAACAGTTATATAAATGTATTCTTATTGCTTCCGTTATTTATAGTCTTCGTTCTCCTTATATTATCTATTGTGTATTAGTGAACTCTTCACTGTAATTCTGCATCGTTTGTATTGTTTTCGTCCTTGTGGTCTCAACTAGTTTCACTACTGCCAGTAGGGAGGCAATAATGAAAACGTCTTCTTGAATAGCGAGCAAAGTTGTGAGCATGTTGTATTTTTGAATTTTAACTTCCAAATTGCTTTTCAAAGAAAGCACTACATCGAAATTCATCACAATATGCACTTTATTGTAATCTATTTCACTGCGCTGATTAGTCAACACTCATGTGATAAGCCAGTTTATTGCTGTTTGGATGCCAGGATGAAAAATATCGATAGACTAGAAATACTGATGTGGAACATAACAATGTTCAGTTTTAGTTTCCACCGACATTGCCCGTTACCGAGAAGAAATGCGATCCAAATGGACCGGATGCCAACATTCGAGTCACTCTGTTTAGCACACTTTGCCACATATGTCTCGACCAATTTGCCATGAATATTCGTGGTCTACACAAATTTTTCTCATAATAACGGTGTTTTATGAAAAAAGCTGTTCATACCATGAGAGTTCCTGAAACTGAAGTGTGATTGGTGGGAACCGGCCCTATTGTCGCCTTGCCTGCATCAGTACACATGGCATCCGCCCTGCCCCCTGCCATCGTTCCAGTGCAAATTCCCGTCACCGTGTTACCGACAATGATGCAGAATTGATCACCTTTCATCATCACTGGAAGAAATCACGAGCCCCAAAGCATATCTTCTTCTAGAATACCAAAGAGTTGGAGTTGGGAAAAGTTAAGAACATTTCAAACATTGATTCTTCAATACTCTCCAACGATCACCCAACACATTGAATTTAGGTCATTTCCAAAAAAAAGACGTAAGAAGCTGTTGTGGACAATTTTTTAAACAGGTTTTCATCAGTTTTATAAAATTGTTTAGTGAGATAATAAACACAGAGTGGTCTGTGGCCGAGTGGCTGATATGCCTGGCACGGCACGAAGCGGATTTGATCCCACGCCCTCCACACACTTTCCATCCAACAATCAATAACGAACGTATACGGAAATACCAACCCGGCTATACTCGAGAGTGCAACGAAACACTCTCGACTAGTATTCTACAGCGTTTGTGGAAAATATGAAATCCTTAGGCAAGCAAAGAGACGATTTGAATGTTGAAGGTAGTAGGAGATGCGTCGTAGAAAGAATATTGTGATTGCGAGTCGCGTAAAGCGGAGTAATGAAGTGAATAAACAGTGAATGCTATGAATCTGCTTGAAATCTTTCAAATAGGTATTCATCAATAAAGACTCACTAGTGTTCTTCGTAACGTCAAAGACAACCATCTGGCACGGCAGGGGTTCGTAAGTAATTCTAACACTAAGTTGACCCAAAATGGCCGAGATTACAACATCAGGAAGGAGTGCACTGCGAGCTTGGCTTTCGAGAACGTTAATGATCTAAAGAATAAATTTTTTGCTGTTTGGTACAGTTTACTAAGAAGTGTTTCTAATCAAATTTTGCAAGCGATGAAAGCCTTGATACCACTAGGAAGCTCACTCCTTTCGCCTTCAAGAATTTTCTAGAGGAAGAACAGTTGAATACTCAGAGCTGTAAGCTTACCGTTTGCATTACAAGACGTGATACAAATGCTTTAGCTCCATCCCTGGTTGTTGCGATGCCAGGAACTTGAGCAGAAACTTCGAGTTTTGTCAGAGTAAGCCATTGCAACTGGCAAAGTTGTAATGCCGGTGACAGTGAACGTCCTAGTGCTCGCTGTAACGATATTTTGCAGCGTTTTCAATTAACATTGAGTTCCACATAAAATTTATTGCTTTATTGTTTTATCCAATTTTTTGCGCTGTTCCAAATTGAGTTACTCTCAAAAGGTTGTTATATGTTGGAGACTGTTCTAATAACTCAAACACACATTTAAATACTGCCGTAGCACCATCGCTCTTCACCTAAATGAAATGGGCTAGCGCAAAGTGATATCTTGATGGACATCTCTTGCATAGACGGATCACATCACCTTGCAGAGTCGATTCGTCTCATTTTAAAGAAGCTGAACAGCGACAACATCCACTGTAGAGCCCTAATATTGCTCCATCGCGCTATCATCTCCTCCGTTTCCTCAAAGCATTTGTGTGGGAAGAAATTCATAGACTGCAACCAGCTCATAAATAGCCCCACTAACTTCTCTGTTCGCCAAACTCATCCTTTGTAAGAGGAAGGCGTACAATCTTTGCCCAGCAAATGATTAATATCACTAATCATACTGTTGATTATATCTTCTTTAATCGACCGTTTATCAAAAACCTTACCAAAACATTCTTATATAGTCTTTGAGAATGCTTTTGGACGTTTCTTACATTTTTGGTTACAAATTTATTTGTGGCAATAGTTCGGCAGACGTAAGTGTCGGAATTTATCAGTGCTTTTCCACTCGCCCCCTATCATAGATATAGGGGCGACGGAGAATTGCGCTGTCGTCAAGTGGAATAATCACTGATTGCCAGTGTACCTACAGTCGATGTCTTGCCACAAGTATGGTTGATTAAGTGTTTTGTTCACATAAATAGCAAATGAATTATCAAGTGTCGAAAAACGTTGAAAAATATGGGACAATCCAATAGCTGAATATCGCATTATTACGTCAAATGGTCTTCAAAGATGCATGTCATTTAATCTTCGAATTTGGAACTCGGAATCCATTCATCAGAAATCTCAGGGTAGATCAGCTCTTGAGTTCAGATGATGCTTTATATACATCCAATATCACTGAAGTCTATGAACTTACGTGTAAGGATGGAAATATCTCTAGTACTAAACAATCTTCTGTCCACTACCTTGACCCGCAGGCATTACTCCACATCCCAACACTGTCGAGATTGTGGCTAGCAGCGAAATCATGAAAGGATCTATCGAGGTTTTTTCCATGTTTGCAAGGATTTTCAATAATGTTTCGAAGAGGTTTGAGCAAATTTTGGAGGCTCAACTGAAAATAAGATTTTCGTTTCTGCATCAAATCGTTCTCAAAACAGTAACAGTTTAGGCATTCATAATTTGTACGACTCATTGGTGGCTTTTTAGATTTTTGAAAACCTTTGGAAGCTTCAAATTCGCTTGTTATCAAAGCAATAAGAAAATCGTTTAATGATGTCAAAAGCAAGCTAAATGTTGGATGGGAATGAGTTGAGTGGAAACGCCCACTTAAGCAGAAATTTCACTGAATTGCGTGTGATGAGTTTTGATGATCCCAATCAGCTTCTCACATCCACTACATCTAGAAATATCCTTTGTTGATGGAAAGATCAATTGGTAGAAAACTCAAGAGCTTTTACACAATCTCTTTGGAAGCTCCTGAGAGAAATGGTAAATGGTATGTCTTTAAGACTCCTCCAATATGACTTAGCCAAAAGGAAATCGTATCGGTACCGCAGAAAAGAACTGCACATATAAGGATTGGTAGTGTATCGTAATCTGAAAGTAAAATAGCCGTTCTCAAGAACGCGACTGACGTTACAGTGAGCATCGGACTTCCTCATTTATCTTCTAAATGACAGGTTTCAACAAGAATGAATGTTTGTAAAACACCGTCTGTACTTTTCCGTTAGACGACACGGGATAAAGGAACGATTGCTTTTGCTCGGTAAGAACTTTTCATAAGATTGGTAATGATCATGTGAAAGCTTAAGCCTCTGGCTAGTGCGCTACGGAGTGATCTCTTGGATAACTTTTTTGTAATGCTCCATCAAAAGTAAAATATTATTCTCTCAAAAGTACTTCTCGTAGCATAAAGCTCGTCCTTGAGACAGTAGTAATCATTCGACAGCGTGAGATTCACGATCACAACGATGTGCTTTTTTTTTGGAAAGACCGCTTCTCTGCAGTGTAGCAGAAAAAAAATAGATTGTCACATACGCGTGCTTTTGCTTTTTGGCTAATCTACAGACCACGGGGTAGGAGCCTAGTGGGGGTAAGGAGTGCTCGTGGTTTTCACACGTCGATCAATCGATGGCGCTGAGGCGGCTCACATGTGAAGCGCGATTTTTGTTATTCAATTTTAATTCCTTCTCCGCTTCGAAAGAAACTCCAGATAAAACGTATGGCTGTGATATTAAAAGAAATGCTCTACACGTTCACGTGTTTTCGTTTTTCCGGCGAAATTGTAGTAAAATTGCGGTGCCAATGTAAAACATAATTTCAAGCTGAAATTCACAGTGTTATTGAGAAAAAACCCTTTTCAGAAAACGTCCACGTAACGCACTCACCAAAGATTTGAGATTGCAAATAATTATTAACCCTCCTATAAGAAATTATTGTTCAGCGAAAGGAGCCATTTTTTCATCCAGCGCTGTCAAACAGAGAAGAACTACACCGTCATTATGTCATAATTCTCCACGATATGTAGATAAAACAAGATATTTGCTGTAGAATTCATATTTTGAAGTCTAATTTCACTCGTTTATACACGCAAACTCATTAACTCATTCAAACAAATGTTGGTTCTTTTCCATCAACTGAGAGCAGATGAAGAGACGATTCCATTCTCTGCACAGAGTTCACAAACGCGTTTTTGTAGCAGGATAGAGGCCTTTCTCTATACTATTAGTAATGATTCAAGAACGCAAGTTCCGTTAACTGGGAACAAATAAAGAGACGATTATATTCTCTCTACACAGAGTTTCTTTCACAAACGCGTTTTTGTAGCAGGATAGAGGCCTTTCTCTATACTATTAGTAATGATTCAAGAACGCAAGTTCCGTTAACTGGGAACAAATAAAGAGACGATTATATTCTCTCTGCACAGAGTTTCTTTCACAAACGCGTTTTTGTAGCAGGATAGAGGTCTTACTCTATACTATTAGCAATCATTCAAGAACGCAAGTCCCGTTAACTGGGAACAAATAAAGAGACGATTATATTCTCTGCACAGAGTTTCTTTCACACACGCGTTTTTGTAGCAAGATAGAGCAATAGCATCTCTTTCTCTATACTATTGGTAGTTCCCAAGACTCTCTGAAGAAGCGGCTCTGAAGAAGGCGAACTGCCGAAACGTCAGCTATCGAATAAAGTTTAATGTAACACGAATCATACTATTGGTAGTCATTTGAGAATGCAAGTTTAGAGATTCTAATGCTATGCTTATTTATGAAAAGACCTTTTCTCTGCGGTGCAACAGTGAAAATAAGATAGAAATCATACACGCGAGCATGTGCGTTGATTAATTCATGGGCTGCAGAGTGGGGGTGGGAGGGAGGCCAGGCGGCTTGCCGCGATCATCGATCGATGGCGCCTACGTGAAGTGCGATTATTACTATGTGATTAAGAATTGTTGTTCCGCTTTGGAAAAGCTCCAGATTGAACGTCTGACTCTGATACTGAAAGATTTTCTCTATAAGTTCATATGCTTTTCGTGCCTCCAGCAAAGTTATGGCTGAAATGCGCAGATATATTTAAACAAATCAAAATTGAAATGTATTATCGCAGTATTTCAGTTATATTATTGCTGTTATTTCCGCACTTATAGAAACGTAATATATTTATATACTGGGTGCGTAAAAGTTAAGTCATTTTTTTAACATATTTCAACAGTAAAAAATTACTGTATGACAAATTTTTTTCATTTGGTTGAAGGAATAATTGCGTTTATTACATCAATAACTATAACAGTAAGCAGAAACGTTTGAAATGAATTCTCGAAAGTGTCTCTATTAGTCCCTATATATTTACGAAGTCGCTTGCGAAAATTTCCAACGATGCTCACGCACTTTTCCACCGTAATTTCGTCCAGAAAGCTTGTCAAAGCCGTTTTAAGCGCTTCTATACTAGTGTAGCGAGTAGCCAAGACTTGTTCTCCAATGCGAACCACACGGAGCGATCCATTCAGTTGAGATGGGAAATTTTGACCGCCAAATGCCCTTGTTTTTAAAGCCCGGAAACAGCCCTTGACAGATGGCAGTGGTAGAGCGGGTCGAATGCGTAGGAGCCCAGTCCTGCTGAAGCGTAAATCCGTTCACGCCAAAGTGTTGAGTAGTCCAAGGCTCCAGAACGCCTCGTGAAACTTGCTGCTGAAAATTGACAGTGTTGATTTTGACACTTCTGTTGATGAAGAGCAATCAATGGCGTCTTTCCTGTGGCGCATATGCCGCCGGCACAGAGGCCGCAAAATGACTGCGCCCCAGGATTTTTGCTACTGCGGTCTCCTAATGACCCTTGTAAGGCTGGCGCCGGTTATGGCGATTGTGGGGTGGTTTGACCGAGAGTTTATTTTTACTCGTGAAAAGCACCTCCGACAGACAAGCACAGTGATGAAACAAATCATTCGTCGAGTCTTTGGAAGCCGTTCTTCTTTCAACATTTTGTCCATAAAGTGAACACGAGCATATTGCAGCCGCGCAGCTTCAGCTTATTTTCACAATGTTTCGGACGCTCCGCTCGCTGATACCCAGTTCGCAAAGCCATTTTGCTCATTGAACGCTTTGGATTTCGTTGAACTTGGCGACGGATATTCTGAATGTTTTGCGGAGTAGACAGGTGGTTAAACAACCTTTTAAGGACGGTTTTCAAATTTTCCAATTTCCTCAAAACATTTCACAAGCGGAAAGTCTTAATTTAGAATATTCTCTTAAAAATAGCTGCCTGCTTTTTCTGAACTTCGTATTAACCTATCTGAAAACGGCTGCATTACTAAGTGTTAGCGAAACCCAGGAAACGTATCAGCTCATTACGTCATTACAGTCCCGAAAGTAAAGTACTCTCAAATGACCAGATGCGAGAAATTGCAACTGCACTTCTACGGAATATCAGTGGATATAATTTCAAATGACAAAACGAGCGACAATTTTTTGCTGCAGAAGGTTTTTGGCATCAGATGTTTAAACAGCAGAAATGTGCTCCAGTCATGAAAATATTCGTTTTTGTCTCCTGAATGTCTAAGCAATTATTGCAGATGCAACTGAATCAATCTCCCAGTTTTTGCAACAGATGGCTCACAGGATAACGGATTTGGGACTCAGCACTTATACATAGCTAACGTCATCTTGACTACTCGTTGAATTTTCAGAATCTCTATAAGTTCTCATTTTGATTCAAGGCTGAATCTTACGAAGCAAGTTTAGTGACTGATTACGCAAGAATCGGTTGATGAGGTTAAATGCGCGTCATATGTCAAATGGCAATAAGATGCAGAAGCAACCATGCAAACAGAATTTTCATTAAACATGACAATTTCTCAAGTAGCGCGACTCAAATTTAGGTCCCACCATCACACTTATGATGCTGCGACACAAATTTTCGGGTTTTTAAGATCAAAACATTCGCAACCGACAAAACGCCGAAATTGTAACTGTATTCAAGAGAGAACATCTTTCAGGGAAGATAATGAGTGGCAAAGCGAAGCGCAAGTCCTACTAGATTTTGGTAACAAATTTGGAGAAGAAGAAATTGTGTTCGAATTAACCTCTGTTTTTCAAGCCACACGAAATCCCCTACTTTGATGGTGGACTCGACTGATACCTAACATAAGAATTCTACGGAATTTTACAAAAGATAGAGAGTCGTTCTGAAATTGAGATCTCTTCAAGAAAGACTTGAATGCGGAACAAAAACTGAAGCAGAGTCAGGGTTGATTGTAGGATGAAAAACTGCAAAAAGGCATTAAGTTTTGTCGTAGGCACAACTACCCTTATTATATATGAAAACGTAGCTGTTAAGCTAGAGCGAGAAATTGATGCGACTTTTTCCACAACAAAAGTTCTCTCAAGTAATCCGAAAACGAACCGAAAAAGCGGTAGACAGTCATCGAACTTCTAATCATCAGGTAAGAATTATCCTTCCAATTACAGAGGCGGCCCCGTGGTAATACCTTTTGAGTCAACTTACCTGCCGACAAAAAAAAAAGTTTTTCTACTCAAGAACGCTACTGAAGAACCGTAGCATTCATGCATCAAAAATTTTGCAAAACGACGCTTCATAGTGAACACCTTTCCTTGTTACATATTAGGATGCTGCAAAAAGAATTACGATTTCGGATCGTGAAATTCAAATCATTCTACATTGATATACATTCTCAAATAAATGTGGCTAATTCATACATCCTTTCAATGAGCATTTCTCGCTGTATGGTTTTTTTTTTTTGGCCAATGACGTATTACTTGCTTTTATTTCACATTTATTTTAGACTATGGAAGGATGTTAGACAAGAAGCAAACTTGAGTAAATTTCTTATCCGAATTCAAAACGGGTAGTAAGGCAGCAGAGACAACTTGTAGTATTAGCAGCGTATTTGACCCAGAAACTGCTAAGGAACGTACAGTGGCCTCGGAGTTTCAAGAAACTTTGTAAATTAGACGAGAGTTTTGAAGATAAGAGACGTATTTTAGGAAAAAAAAGGAATCTTCGAGGGCACTCATCAAAGCTATCCCATTGAACCTACAGGAGATGTTGCACAAGTATTCAATGTCGACCATTCTACCATCGCCGCTTTTTGAAGCAAATTTTCTAAAGTGACTGCAGCTTCAGCACGGTCTAAAATCGCAATTACATTTGCACCGATCTAATAGAGAAAAAGCTAATCAAATAGCATATTCTGAGCATTTGATGAGGTCTTCTGTGATACTTATTCAGTGCAAGACCCGTGTTTCGGCATTGCAGCCTCGTTAGTTACACTATGCCTTTTTTTCAAACCAATCAGTTCCGCAGCAGATATCCCCTACATAGAGGAACCGATGCGGAAGAGATCATGTTGGTTTGAGCAAGGTCTCAAAAATACTCAGAAAGAAAGATAAAGTTGTCACTTCAATTGGGTCCAAAGTCGAAATGTGCTTACCAGACCAAACCCGTTATAGGTTGGCTACAGACAGCTTCGAATGTTCATATCGAAAAAAGAATGGTCGCCAAGCAGTGGCCTTGGTGGTAAAGTGAAGCACGTGCCCCTACTAAAGGTGAAACGCGGGTCTAACTCCCGCCTAAGGTGAGTTTTTGCGTGTCACTCATTCTTCTTAAATAAATATTTCAATCTCCTACCATCGCCAAAAAGCAGTTGAAGTGAAGAAGTATAGGTTCTTCGTAATATAAGGACATTAATGTCGTCGTAAGAGAGGGGAGTCTAACAAAACGATACATTATCACTAAAATTATTTCAAACCACATTTCAGAAGGTTTGTGAACATTGGCATAGGACAATATGAGAGCGAAATGTGAGGTTAAAAATTATACAATTTTGCTTTGCTGCTGATATGGTTCTGATTGCACCAAGCATGAGACAAGAGAAACGAGTGTTGGCAGATTTCGACAACGCTTGTGGAAAGATTGGACGAAAGGATTGGTTTTGCATGCCTATTGACGCTCAACGAAAGTACCATCTCCGAATACTCTAATTACGTGTGTAGAGGTCAAGGAATTAGTATGATAAATCACTCAGCGCGGGTTGAATACGGAAAAGCGAATTGTCTAGGACGTGTTTAGGAGCACCGGTGTTACAGCGAAGAGAACGTAGATTTCTCGACTCCTTGTCTACCTTTTTGACTCAATGATTACCTCACATATGCTTCAGAAATCGTCGACGAGGTCATCATGAAAGACCATTCGGCGTTACCGAAGGTGCGATCGAATGCTTGATGCAAGTAGTATCTCGTATCTCATATCTCGCAGATGGAGAAAGCATCAGAAGATGTGACTAGCGTCAATGATCGAAGGCGCCGTTCTGAACTCTAAGCTGTCGAAGAAGAGTCAGCTAGATACAAAATGCGCGTTAGCGACAAACGATTATTGAAAGTCGTAACTGACCGAATTTCGAGGATATCGTACGCACAACAAAAAGACCACCTGATATGCGTTGATTTCTTCACGAAAAGCCTCAAGCAAGGAAGTGGTGCTCACAGAATCTCTATAATCTCTATAGCAAAGAGGACCCACTCGGACTTTTTTAGGCAAACGAAAAAACGCTTATACGCTGCTGTTAAAATAACTCGCCGATCAGCGGAACGGCACGTGCTACGGGCGGTGGTAAACCACACAGAAAAACGTTGCGAGACACTCATGTTTGTGTGATCTTCAGTAATGTAGTTTTGTTAAAGCAAGGGTCGCAATTCGCTAATTTAGTACAGTACTATAAAGAATGTGCGGACGACACTAAGACGAAGCTGCAAATCGCTCAAAAACTGAACTAAAACGACACGGAACTGCTACAACACCGAGCTGCTTATTCATCTTCAAGCATTCATATAGAGAAAACTCATAACAAGGCACACGATTATACAGCGCTTACGATACTTCCGCTTTAACATCCGCAAATAGACAAAGCAGAATATATTAAACCAAGGTGAAGAATTTTGGCTAACGTGTTAGAATTAAATGAAACTTTTAGTCCTATGGCAAAACGCTGATTTACTAGGGCGGCAAAATTCCTACACCGGAAAAAAGGCTTTGTAAAACGTTTTTTAATTCCACAACATATTCAGAGATTTTTATGAAGTCAGTTAGGTACTTATGAAGTGCTAAACACGTGCTTTGGACTACCAGCCTCGTCACTTGCACGGTGCCTTTTTGTTCATTTAATTGCTCGGGATACCCCTTATATATAGAAATCAAAGGCGAATTGTTTCACTCGACGCACGGTGAAGTAATCATCAAGGCGTTCTTTCAGATTGATTGTCGACTGCGTGGCTTACTGTTGTTGCAGAGCATATGAGACAATACCCTATAATCGTCTACGTCAAGACCTCGCTCAAAAAACAAAATAATATGATGACATACTTGGAGCTTTTCTTGAGGTCTATTATGGTATCTCATGAAGGGCTCATATTATGTTACCAAATTATATTGTTTTAGAGCGAAATCTTGAAATAGTCCATTGAAAGGAATTTTTTTCAAATCGCTGGAGGTGCAGCTATCATCAATGAATTCTTCAATATTGAAATCGAATACATGTGCTATGTAGCACTTATGAATTGGAAAACAGGTGGCACTATAACATAGTTGCAAAAGTTTCACAATCGTATTGAATACAGTTGTTTATCTTGCAAAACAGCAATATTTGCTTCAGAGCGTTATTGTGGGTTCTAGTTTTTTGATTGCTTTGGAGCCTGAAATAATGGTTTAGTTCAAATGATTGCTTATCATAGGATAATAAAGCTTTGGACTTTTGAGATGATCAGAGATATACGTAAAAATGGGACGGACCACAGGAGAGTTTGTAATCGTTGTTCACATAAAATAAAACTTCACTGCACAGAATGTGCAATAACAAATCTTGTTTTGCATCCGCATCATACAGAAATTTCGAGAAACTGACGGCGTTCCGTGAACATCCACCTTGATGAGAAAACTGAAACGTTCAAGAAGGTTAGCAAGAAAGTTTCTCCAGCGTCACACAACTTGCGTTCTCGGCTATGTTCATTGTACTAACCATTTGGATATAATGGCAGTGTAATTTTCTTCTACCTTGCTACAACATCTTATACCTTTACAAAGTTGCTTTTCTCGACCCAATTCTGACATGGTTTCCCGTTAGCTCCCTCTTATTGGTGGATTCCGTGTAACATCCCATTCCCAGCTTGCTTCTCAACCATCAGGTGAAACTCTATACTATAGAAGTTCTTGATTTGGCTATCATTTGGGCTCTCCGTTTACAAAGACTGTTTTGAAGGCTTACTCACTGTGAGAGGCTATTGAGGATATCAAAGCTTAACAACGCAATTTCTGCGTTCTAGAACTTTGATGCCGAAAACGTTTCGCAACGAAAACTGCATTCCGATTTTTTTCAATCGATGTCTTCTTTTACAGATTTTCTCTCTATTGCAATTTCGGAGTTTTGTCGATTGCGATTATTTTATATTTGAGAAAGTTGGGATTTTATATCACGGAATCAAAAAATGGAAGGCGCGATCAAAATTCAAGCTATTTCACTTGAGGATTGGCACATTCATTTTCAAGTGGCCTCTTTCACGCAGCTTATTGTCATTCAGCATGTGGTATGCATTTTCTCACCTCATTAAATGATATCCTTGTTCCTCGAAATGCATCCCCTGAAGCTCTTAAAAAAAACCTGGCTTTCAGTCAGCCTACAATATTAGCTTAGAATTTTAGAAGGCGAAAATGAATACTCCTCCACACAAGGCGAAACATCCGATCGGTCCTCTTATGATTTCGATGCGAGCCACAATTTCAAGAGTGTTTTGATGTGCAGTAATGCCTGCAGGTCAAAGTAATAGGATAAATATTGTCATGGTGTTACAATAAATCTCAACGTTAGATGATGATTATTCAACACTAACTGAAATTAGAATGAGAGTACCGTGGCCGAGTGACCTCATCCAGTGATCTACGACGTTCAAGAAGTAGACGAAAAAACCCTAAAAATACCACGATCCGCACAGTGAAAAAACACTGTGGAGTTGATTAATAAACCATCAAACTGAAATGAAAATATCTAATACTTCATCAGTATACAATAGCTGTCATATTCTAAACTTTTTAACGGGTGGCTTTCTAATACTGAACAGGAAAAGAAAAATTTAAATAATCAGTCAGAATTCTTTTTATTTGAGTGCCACTTGCAGTGGTATGATGTTAAAGTATACCCAATAATGTGGAGTGCTGTGCAAAAACGTTTGCGTCAGCCGGGATATGATCCCAGATCTCACTCTTTCCGGGAGCGAATGCTAACCGTTGCACCTAACCGTAAAAAGAGTGGTGTGCAAAACGAGCGTCGGTGGTGCAACGGTTAGCATTCGCTCCCGGAAAGAGTGAGATCTGGGTTCAAATCCCGGCTGACGTAAAAATTTGAATGTTTTCAACATAGTGATTTTTATTATTTAGCCAACACAACGAGGTTGATGATAAATTATACTACGCTATCTTTTCACCTCTTCGTCTTCTTCATGCAACAAAGACCATAATCCACGACGAGGACAAAGATTGTGAACAATAGATCCTAGTTATTGGCTCTGAACACGAAGACGTCAAAAAGCTAGCCGAATACAGTTTATTTATCAACCTCATTCATGGTGATAGCTAAACCATAAGGTAAACTATCACTGACTGGTAGTGCTCAAGTTGAAAGAAAGTTGCTCTTAATAAGTTATCATAGTGTTTTGATTTTACCCATTCACTCCAAAAACTATGAAAATCGTTGCAGCGAGCACAAGAAAATTTCTCTGTCACCGGCTTCAGCTTATCTGTGACCATGGTTTACACTGATAAGAAAGAAGTTTTTACCCGGTTTTTTTTTGCATGGCAACTGGAAAAGGAGGATCTCAGGCATTGTAGAACGTCTTTTAATACAAACAGTGGGCTTATAATTTTTAGATTCAGAAGTTTTGCCATGAATTCTAGAAGGGCGTAGGAGACAAGCTGCTAGTGCTAACATGCCTTGCATAACTTCACACAAGTTTATTGGAACCTCTTCGAAACCAACTATTCTTATTATTCAAAGAATTTGCATTTAAGGTCTTCGATGTTATGAACAGCAAAATTATGGCGCACTCGTATCGTACCTGATTCTGTAATCTCGAACATTTTGGGTCGACTCCAATCTAATGTCACTTATGAGCCATTGCTATGTCAGAAAGTTTTTGGTCCAGAAGTGGATCGTAGGTCTCCAATACTGTACATACATTCAACGTGTCTTAGGTGAAAGTCCAAGGGCTCCTAGAAAACAGATTTGTACTTACCTTTTTCGATAGAAACATTTCTCAGAAATTTCTTGGAAAGTGTTTGAAAATAGAGGAGAAACTATCATAATGCCTTTGACACCTTTAAGATCATTATTATTTTTTCAATTAATTTCACATCTCTTATCCCAGAATTATATAATATAAAATATTTTAGTGTTAAATGATAATCTGAAGGTTTTTGAAGAATAAAAGTATCAATGCTCAAAACTTTTAGTATTTTCTTCCCGCCTTGCATTGTGATGGAGATAGATGTCTTCCTAGAACTTATATATTTTTGCAGTGAACATGAAGGAAAGCGGTTGTCTTATCGTCGGTAACACGGTGAAGGGAACTTGCCCTGCATATGGTGCGGAGAAGAAAATGAAATATGAGATGGTTGCAACAGCTATCAACGGCACCCACTTGTCCACCTCAGGACTCTGATGCTTTGAACGGACATTTACTTTGTCTAACTTTGTTTTACAAAGAAAATACCTAAATCGATGTGACAAAATGTTATGAACAGGCGAATGTGAGCATCGGGTCCGTTTGGAACAAATTTCTTCTCGGCAATTGCCACCGTCGGTGGAAACTGAAATTGAACTGACATTGTGATGAATCTGTGTTCAATAGCTTCATTAGAAATGAGGAATTTTGGATAAAAGTTTCCAGAAAGGAATTCTATTCACGTATAATTTGGAAAACTGTTGCCCTCATTACACGACATAAAGGAACATGTTGAAGAAGTGTTACAAAGAATGGAAACAATAAAAGTTCGAAGTAAAAAATTTGTAATTAGTGTCACAGCAACAAATTTTAAAGCATTAGCTGTAAGTGTACTCATCCACTCACCTAGAAGTGGCCATATCTGGCAGCTGAAGCTGAGTGAGTGATATCGAGAAATTCAAGTTCATATGTTCAGGCATTCAAGCTTGAGTACTCTAACATTCTCATAAACAAATCTGTTTTCTTCTCAAAATGTTCCCATATCCGCTATGGAAGCCGCTGAGTAGGAATAAAAACGAAAAATGATATGATAAATAATAATAATAATAATAATAATAATAATAATAATAATAATAACGAGATACATTGAAATTTGAGGGTGGTCTCAGGAAAACACTCGAAACGGAAGGTATGATATATGTGGATTCCAGCCAAGAGCAATCGAGTGCACAACACTGTGTGTTCGGTGATAAATTCACCTGACATACAGTGTAAAATGTTCGTCGTCGCCTACCCTTAGTCTAGAAGACGGAGCGCACCTAGAGGATTGACTAAAGCCGAAACGAAAGAAAAAACGAAAAATGTTTGCTCCTTCCAAGTTGGCGAATTTATCATGACTGACACACGTCTCATGGATAGGTTCTAAAATTGCGAACGATCGCTTCTTTACGCCTGTAATCGCAAGAGTGCTAGTCGTGCCCACTAGGGAATCTTGGAACGTTTTGAACTACGTACATATTTATGTAGTACCTCAAGACTGTTGCGGAACATTTATTAGGTTTCATCACATTTATTAGAACGAAGTGGTAAAAGCTGTAAAATAAACCCCATTCTTAAAAGTTCCGTTAGTTATTCTAGTGAAAACCTTTTTTTGAGAATTTCTTGCAACTAACAAGGTTTGAATTATTTCAACACTTGTGACTAATGTTGGTATAATTGAATCTCAAAACTGTTTCTATACAATTTTCATAATCAGTCGACAACAACCTTAGAATGGGACAATATTGAAGGAAAATCGACGGCCGACAATATAAAATATTCGCATCGCTGATGACATTGTTTTTATAACACCAAGCATCAACCGAGTGGAACGAATGTTGACCGATTTCGAGGCCCTGTGGAAAGATTGGTCTCCGACTGAAAATAATGGAAACGAGGTTTATGAGGAACGGATGAGTTCTAAATGCCCCATTCAAGCTTAACGAAAATTTCCGAATGCTCCAGTTCCGTATATGGAGGTCGTGAAGTCAACATGATGAACGACCTAGCTCCAGGTTTTGAGCACAAGGAATCGCATAGCTCCGGGAGCATTAAAAAGTCGAGGATGTTGCGAACAAACGAAAAACATCCGACTCAGTGCCCACCTTTTCGACTCACCGGTTGTTCCAGCTTTAACGTATTCACTAGAAACCTGGTCACTACGTAAGCAGGATGAAAGATCACTTAGTGTCGATGTAAGCGTAAATCAAAAGGTCGATGCTAGGAGTATCCCGTACCTTGCAGATGAGAGAGAGGATTCGAAGTTCTGACCTATTTCAACGATCGAACAAATCAAAGATGTCGTTCTACACACCAAGTTATCGGAGATAAGGTGGGGCCGGATACGTAAAGCATTCTAACGACAACCGATGGTCGAGAGCTTTTTCGGACGGATTCCTTAGGGTGTGAAGCGCACCACAGGATAAGTACCGACCCGATGGTCTGATTTCCTCTATTCAGAGGTTTGAAGAAAGACATGATGCTCAGCCGGATTCCTGGAGCGAGGAGGACTACTCTTGCACGCGATAAGGAAAAATAGACGTGCTAGAAGTAGCATTTGTTGCCCTCTCCAGTCAATCGACGATCAACGGAACGACAGATGATACACGTGTACGCTCTCACCGAATGATTCCAAATATTGGTCGCCACTCATTTTCAACTACAATGACGACTATGATTAATTCGAAGCTACAGTTCTACTTACGTATAGTTTTCTACAAATTATCAAATCATAACGAATGGCTATTCTTCAATCAACACGCCTACCTCTTCCTTCGAACTTTAAATCTACAATGTGTTGCCATCTTTATGACGAAAGTTTTGATGTTCCGACACTACTATTCGTTTATTAACACTATGCGCCGACGTGGAGGGATTTCTAGTCAAATGTGAAGTTAGAAACGAGTCATGCTGACATTAAAACAAGTACTTTTCCGATATCCGCACCCTGTTTCGCACCCTGAAAAGAAAAGCACATTTTTCGATTATTTTCAAAGCATGAGCATTCATTCAATAGCACAAATCAAAAAAACCTAAATGATGCATTTCGTTCTGAAAGCGACTCTATTATTACGCATTAACAGCAAAAATAAAATTATGTTTCTCATCCGAAGCAAAAAAAAAATTATGTTTCTCATTATGCTTAGCAAAAATAAAATTATGTTTCTCATTCGAACTTTCTCGCTGAACAAAGTTTTTCCCTAGAATTTTAAAAAGTATTCGATAAATCAAGTCTCCCTGATTTCATGATGCATTTGGTTTTTAAAAAGAACTTTTTAGTGCGCTGTAACAATCAAGAAAAAACTGGATTCCGAATCTGGCACTGAAAAACCACGTTGGTTTAGCGCTCTTGTTGCGAAATACCTATTCACATAACTGCAAAGCACGGTGAGTTGGCGCCCATGTTGCGCTGCGCGGAACTTAATGCTCTCTTAGTTGCCACGAGGCATTAAAAAGTCCTTCTCAAAACCAAGCAGTACAAGATTCGACGAGATTCAAGCTATCAAATGACTGCTAAAAGTCTAAAGGAAAAGCTTTGTTCAGCGAGAGAAATGTCTATTTTTGCTGTTACAGCGCAATAATAAAGCCATGTAGAAATTAAAATACACCACTGAAATCTTTGAAATTTGTGCTATTAGATAACTGTTGAAACTTAGGAGAAAGCAAAAGGCGCGTTTTTTTTTCAAGGGATCGCAAGAAGGTGCGGGTGACGAAAATAATCTAAAGTCGCGAAACACGATCTTCTTTTCGTTGTTATAGCGTATTAAGAAGACCGTTCTAAAAACCAAATACATCATTCTATCGATCAGTTTTTGCGAGTCTGAAGAAGTAGCTTTGTTTAGCGAGAAATATTTGGATGAGAATCAAAATTTTGTTCATGCTATTTCAGAATGATACTGGAGCATTTCAAAAATAAAACACATTTCAAATTTATTTGATTTAAGTTATAGAATGATTACTAAAATTTTAAGAAACCCTATAAACTGTGTTTTTCCTAAAAGGTCAAAACAGGGTACGGATAACGGAAAAGTACCACAAAACATTTTCGATCGTTAGTCTACACATGAAGTTCTCTAGCCTTATAACTAGTACAGCTGTCTACTAATGTTCTAAACATCTGCTCAAAAGAAAGTTAATTTTACTATTTACAATTGGCAGTCTATTAATGCTTACGTGAATACAAAAAAACATAGACCACATTTAATACTTGCAAATCTGTACCGGTTGTACTTTTCACGATCTGTGGTTTCTCTGAGTTAGAGTCTGCTCCGAAGCTGTTCCCTACGCCTTTTGTTTTGGAAAAAATTGCCATTCCGAAGAGCCTTTGTGGCGCGAAACTGTTACTAGAGAAAAGGTGCACACTACAGAGAGAGAGAAAAACTCTCGAATAGAAAGATATGAAAAGTATAAGATCGTTCGATATAAGTCGGTTATCGTGAATAACTTCTCAACCTCTAGAGACAAGACTTTTCTGTTTTCTCTTCAAACTTTTAGCACCCGTTCTGTACCCTAAATCTCGGTGATTCTAACACTGTGCTAGCTTCCTGAAAACTCTTACTGCCCTGGAGTAGCGAGAGGAAAATTGAGTTTTACAATCGGCTTACATTATCGCGCGTGTCTAGTTATTTATCTGAGACTTTTTCGTCGTTCCATAGAAACTTCTAGGATTTCTGCATTAGAATTATACAAGAACTTTGCTTATGAGTCTAGACTCTATTTCCTCTCGATAATCTGGAGTAATCCACTACTGAGCATAAGAAGGCTGAATTTCAGAGTACGTAACATAATCTTCTTTCCCCTTTTCCAGCGCCCTATGGAAACTTTCCCAGAAACCAAACTAACCCTCAGAATCATTTAAATTTATTCTATTATATAATTAGTGGAAACTTGTCGTAAGAAGATCTACAAACCTTAGCAACCTCAGTGCCGTTTGTTGAGAATGTTCTAAAATCCTAATCCCACACGCTGTCCAGGAGCGTGAAACAATTCATTTTCGCTGCTACATCGCACTATGGAAACCTTTTCAGAGACCATGCGCAGTACTGAAATCGCCATGATTTAAGCTATCAAATGGTTAGTAAAAGTGGAAAGTATAAAAGCGAAGAGAATCCTTGTTCTTGAAGAGTTGAAAAATGGATTTCAATAACCGATTTGTGCCGAACTGATAATATTTAATAATGATAATAATAATAGTGGATGTCGTGAATTACACTAGTCAAAAAGCGTAGCAGCGCTACCACACTACACTTTTCAGAATATGACTTTTATCGCTGATATTACTCATTATTTATGAGCAAGCTGGGCAGATAGTAAAGAACTCAACGTCCTGTGTTGGCAGCTTACCTGCACAAAGTGGAACAGAGATCTCTACGTAGGAAATCTTTGGCAGTCCTTCAAAAAACTAGTCTATTTACTCAGAAACAAACGTATGTAGGACATGGATTCGATATTAATCAAAAAATGCCAATGTATGATAGCGCATGAACATGGACACATGACATAACCAGAGTCAATAAATTTATATGCAATATGAAAGAAATAAAAATGTCGAACTGTTTGCTACATGACGCCCAAAACCTGTAAGATAGGGCAAGAAAGATCACGGAAAATAGATAAGCCAAATAACTTTCAAATGATTTAAACCTAGAAAAGCTGCGGTGCTGAACCAGCAAACTGAAACTCCTCGGTTTCATAAGCGGTCATGAAGAAAGGCATTAGAACTATCAGATGTTTGTGAATTTCTTTGTACTAGTTTCAATATCATTCAGGGGCAAACTGAACTATTAAGTACTCAATTCTATATAAATGGACAAAGTTAGACCAATAAGCTGATGAAGACAGCTCTATAAGCTCACTGAATTCATGGGAACGTTGTTTCAAATTAGCAAACAAAAAACAGAAGCTTATCGTATGGCACGCCAGACGTTGAATAACTGACATCTTTCCTTACTGAACAACGTATCAGAACAATCTCCGAGAATGAGTGAAGAACTCTTAAGGCCACTGCCTCTCTGAGAAACGTTAGTGGTTTGCACGAGACTAGAAAAAGTCTTAGAACTGCGTCACATTGTAACACCAGATCGATAGAGACGACATTCCGTTTCACGAAGGCCATATTTTTGCTGTGAAGAAGTATTCGGATCGTCAATTTCTATACTGCTTCCCGAAGGGTTGTCACTATTTTCTTCTCGACTCGCAAACACTTCCTTACCACGTCTGTAACAGTTGTATCCTGAAACGACTCAGATAACTGACCTAAGATAGATAGAAGTTATGTATCAGTCGTACTTTCCTCACAATCCATCGATCTCGCACTATAAATGTATGCCTGGCTAGAAATTGTAAGAAGCTCCATAGGAATAGTTAGATAGTCATTAACATCCGTGATAATGTGGAGTGAAGTGCAAAAATTTTGTGTAAGGCGGGATTCGAACTCGCATTTTACCTTATCCGGAGGCGCGTGCCCTAACACGTTACACTACCGACACCTTTTTTGCCACCACTCTTTCTGCGCTACAGCGCATCTATCTGTCAGCAATTAACCGTCGACACTGTGGCCATTCAATACCCATTATCTGTCAACGTGACTGGATTCAGTATCGATACCGGCCAATCAGGCCAAACCATGGTGGTTTATTGCTGACAGACAGATTCGTAGCGTAGAAAAAAAGGCACAGCAGGCGTTGGCCCGCTGATGGGATGCAATACAGGTTCGAGTCCCGCTTGATGCAAAAGTTCTGCACATCACTTTACATCATTTGGTGTATCCATAACATCTACCACCGCTAAAAACGGTTGAATAGAAGAATCTGTTCGATCAGTCATCAGTATCTCTAAGCAACTTTACCTTTCACAAGTGATACATTCGCATTTCTCATTTCGTTCGCCAAAAAAAATCTTCCCCGTAGAAGCAAGTGAATTCATCGCCAGGTTTCAATTCACGCAAAATCTGGAAGATACTAGTACATTTACAGAGCTGTGTTTCCGAAGAGAACTGATCGCGATTCAGGGGGACTTGATCTGGAAAAAAGTCAATAAAATATGGCAGATAGTACCTGGATATAGGCGGTGTGCCCATTAGGAACGAAACGACAACTAGGATAGCAGTCATGGTTGATATACGCTCCAGGACCCAACCACAACTGAGCGCATTTCTTTCTGAACACAAGTTGTGTATGAAAGTAATGATTTGAATATGAAATATTTGTACCTCATGCTATACATAACCGAAAAGTCATTTAATCCTGGTCGCAGTATTTGCTCTTCTTCCTCGTCGTTGAGCTCGCTAATCACACCACAAAGCCGCTCTATTTTATCACCTCGTTGCCTAAGAAACTGCACATAGTATGTCGTGACACCAGGATTATTCAA
>JAHQIW010004360.1:0-73022 GCA_019055375.1 Parelaphostrongylus tenuis | reverse complement strand
ACGCGAGGTGTCGGTAGGTGTGTTTGTTCGATGCGCTTTCTCAAAACGACAATCTGATGGAACGAGAGCCGTAACCGCGGGATTACTCGGGGACGTAAGCGCGCTAAAGGAGAGACCATTGACAGTCCAAGTTTTGACGATTTCTGTATGCAACGAGCCCCCCCCCCCCCCGATTAAAGGTGAAGATATGATGACTCAGCGTAACTCTCTAGGGCGAGGAGGAACCCATGAGCTACGCTTGCCACGCCGATAGGGAAGAAAAAAAAAATGGAAGCAGTTGCTGGTACACCGCTTGAGTCGCCTCGACGATCAACGGGACAGACAGGTGATACAAGGTATTATTATAATTATTAGTATCATCATCATTATTATCAATGATCTAGTATATTATATTAATTTCGTTCGCTATTCCTACTCAGCAGCTTATCCATAGCGGAGTGGCGAGAAACAAAGAAACCACAAGCCCCCTCAAGGATCACCACTATGGGAAAAATCTTAAGCAGGGAAAACGGATTGTGACGTTTGAAAAAAATGCTTAGAGTACTCAAGCCTGGATGCCCTGAAAATATCAAAACTTGGAAAGATTAGGATTACGTCTGCATATCTATCATGAAAACGGACACCTCACTCAGCTTCAACTGCCGGATATAGCCACTGCTAGATGGGAGATGAGTACACTTACAGCTAATGCTTCAAAAACGTGTTGCGTTACACTAGGTACAAATTTGCGGACTTCGAACTTTATTGTTTTTCAGTTTTGTACTCCTCTCCAACATGTTCCCTCATGGCGAGTAGGGCGGCAAACAGATCTTTCCAAATTATACGGAAACCGAGGCTCTTCAGGGAACTGGCATCCACAATTTCTCACTGTGCTAATGGAAACATATGAACCACAGAGTCATCACAGTGGCAGTGTCAAAGGTCAGTGGGCCGATCGATGGGGCAATCGCCAAGAAGCGGAATTTGTTTCAAACGGACCGAGCGCGCACAGGCGCACCGCTGCTGTGGCCAGAACAATTTTGTTGTCTCCCCCCCGCACCGCATCAGGGGGCGGTATGGGCGGGGCAAAACCCAAAGACAGAGTAACTGGGCTGGCTCAGACCAGCGAGGTCCCGGAGAGGGACAAGTGGGGTGCAGTTTGATAGCTGTGGCAACGCTCACATGGCATGTTGCGGCGGGGCCGCACAAGGCAGGGCAAGTGCCCGTCATTGTTTTATCGGCGATAATGCAAACCAACCGCTTTCCTTCCGATATCCACCGCTGCAAAAACTCGATAAGGGTTAGGGGAGACATTGGCCTCTATCACAGTGCAAAGGCGGAAGAAAAGACTGAGGATTCGAGCACGGATTCCCGTTTATTCACTTACAAAACCAGATGTCAGCTTATCATTTGCACACATTGTGGGGGTATATATACAATGCCCCCGGAAATAAAGAGATGTGAAATCACTTGAAAACATAAAAATGACCTTAAGGCTGTCAAAGGCATTATGGAAGTTTTCCTCATATTTTCAGACCACTTTTTAAGAAATTCCTGATGAGATTAATTCTATCCTTTTCGGGAAAAGGTAAGTACAAATTTGTTCTCACGAAAGGCCCCTTGGCTTTTCGCCTGTACTTGCTGAATGTATGTACAGTATTGGAGACCCACGGTCTTCCTCGGGACCCACCACTTTCTGACATAGCAATGATTTATAAGTGCCATTAGATTGAAGGCAATCCAAAATGTTCGACATTACAGACAGTGAGGTACGACAGTGCGCTATGACCTTGGCGTTCAGACATCGGAGAACCTAAAGGGGCAAAGATTCTTTGACTAGTTTTAATAGTTGTTTTCTAAGTGGTACCGATAAACTTGTGTGAAGTTGATGGCCAAGGCATTGGCTCAGCACTAGTGAGTTCGGTCTACTAGGCCCTTCTAGAACTCATGACAAAACTTCTGTAATTCAAAAATTGTAAGCTCCCTGTTTTGTATTGAAAGACGTTCTACAATGCCTGAGATCCTCCTTTTTTCCAGTTGCCAATGCAAAAAAAACTGGGTACAGAACTTCGTTCTTATCATTACAAACCATGTCACAAATAAGCTGAAGCCGGTGACAGCGAAACTTCTGGTGCTTGCTGCAACGAGTTTGATAGTTTTTGGAGTGAATGGGTGCAATCAAACACTATGATGGTTCATTTTGAAAAACGACTTTCTTTCAACCTCAGCAATAACACGTCAATAATAGTTTACCTTAGGGTTTAGCTACCACCATGTATGAGATTGATAAATAAGCTGTATTCGGTTAGCGTTTTGACGTCTTCGTGTTCAGAGCCATGACTATGGTCCTATTGTTCACAAACTTTGTCCTCGTCGTGGATCATAGTCTTCCGCTGTCTGAAGAAAACCAAGAGTTGAAAAGATAGCGTAGTGAAGTTTATCATCAACCTCGTTATGTTAGCTAGAATTATAGAAGTCATTATGTTGAAAACATTTGAGTTTTTCTTTTCCTGTTCAATATTGGAAAGCCACCCGTTTGAAAAGCTTAGAATACGATAGTTGATTGTTTACTGATGAAATGTTAGACATTTCCATTTCACTTTGATGGTTTATTCATCCGTCTTTCACAGCGTTTTTTTTTTCACTATGCGGATCGTGTTACTTCTTAGATTTTTTCTCTACTTCTTGAACGTCGTAGATTACTGCTTGAGGTCCACTCGGCCACGGTGCTCCCATTCTAATCTTAGCTGGTTTTGAGAACTCATCTATCGTTGAGATTTTATTGTACACTGACGTGGACAATCTTTTTTCTTATTCACTTGATCTGCAGTCATCACTCCACATCACAACACTCGCGAAATTGTGGCTTGCATCGAAATCATAAGGAAGGATCGATCGGATGTTTTGCTTTGTGTGAAGGAATATTCATTTTCGTGCCTTTCGAAAATCCACGGTAATATTGTTGGGTTTTGTCTGAGACCAGTTTCTTTTCTAAGAGCTTCATGGGATGCATTTCGAGAAACAAGGATATCGTCCTAATGAGGTAAGAAATGCATGCCAAATGTTGAATGACAATGAGTCTGCTTTGAAAGAGACCATTCAACAATGAATGTGCCAATCCTTAAGTGGAGTAGCTTGAATTACAATCGCGCCTTCACGTTTTTTTGGTTTCTGCGACATAAACTCACCAATTTTCGTAAATATAGATTAATCGAAATCGAAAAACTTCGGAATTTACAATCGAGAGAAAATGTGTGAAATAAGACATTGATTGAAAAAAAAATAGGAATGCAGCTTTCATTGCAAAATGTTTTTGCCATCAAAGCTCTAGAGCGCAGAAATCGCGTTGTTAAGCTTTGATATCCTCAATAGCCTCTCACAATGAAGTTACGCCTGCAAAATAGTCTTTGTTAAACGGAGAGCCCAATGACAGCCCAAATTAAGAACTTCTATAGAGTTTTTACTTGACGGTTGAGAAGCAAGCTGTGAATGGGATGTTACGGGGAGTCCACTAATATGAGGAAACTAACGGGAAACCATGTCAGAATTAGGATGAAAAAGAGCAACTTCATAAAGGTGTAAGATGTTGTCGCAAGGTAGAAGAATATCACACTGCCATTACATGGAAATGGAAAGTGAAATGAAATTAGATAAGAACGCAAGTGGTGTGACGCTAAAGAAACTTTTTTGTTAACCTTCTTGAACATTTCGGTTTTCTCATAAAGGTGGATGTTCACGGAACGCCGTCAGTTTCTCGAAATTTCTGTATGATTCGGATGCAAAGCAAACTTGTTATTGCACATTCTGTGCACTGAAGTTTTATTTTATTTGATCAACGGTTACAAACTCTCCAGTAGTCCGTTCCATTTTTACATATATCTCTGAAAATTTCTCAAAAGTCCCGAGTACAATTCTGATACTTTCTCAGCTGTGTTGTAGTGCCACCTGTTTTTCAATTCATAAAAGTGCTACATAGCGCACCGATTTGATTTCAAATATCAAAGAATTCATCACTGGTAGCTTCACCTCCAGAAATTGAAAAAAAAATTACCTTTCAATGGACTTATTCGAGACTTCTCTTCAAAGCAATATAATCTGGTGACATAATATGAGCCCTTCATGAGGTGCCATAACAGACCTCATGAATAGCTCCAAGTATGTCATCAGATTATTTTGTTTTTGAGCGAGGTCTTGACGTAGGCAATTGAAAGGTATTGTCACTATGCCCAGCAGCAACCGTAAGCCATGCAATCGACCGTCAGTCACTCTGAAAGAACGCCTCGATGATTGCTTCACCTTACGTCGAGTGTATAAAATTCGCTGTCGATTCCTCTACATAGTGGGTATCCTAGCAACTAACTGAACGAAAAGGCGCCGTATAAGTGACGAGGCTGGAAGGCCAAATCACGTGTTTAGCACTTTATAAGTACCATGACTGACCTTTTAAAAATCTCAAAATATGTTGTCGAATTCGAAAATGTTCTGAAAAGCTTTTTTTAGTGTAGGAATTGCGCCGCAGCAATAAATCAGCGTGATGCCAAAGGACTGAAAGTTTTATTTAGTTCTAACGCCTTAGGCAAAATTCTTCCCCTTAGTCTAATGAATTCTGCTTTGCCTACTTGCGGATGGCAAAGCGGAAGCGTCGTCAGCTGTATAATCGTGGGCCTTATTATGAGTTTTCTTCATGAATGCTTGAAGATGAATAAGCAGCGCCGTATTGTGGCAGTTCCGTGTCGTTTTCGCTGAATTTTTCAGCGAAGAACAGCTTTCACTATAGTGTTCTCTTCGCACTTTCATTACAGTACTATACTTAATTAGCGAATTGCGACCCTGCTGTTACAAAACTATTTCACTGATGATCATACAAGCATGAGTGTTTTGCAACGTTATTCTGTGTGGTTTACCACCGCCTGTAGAGCACCTGTCCTTCCCTCTGATCGTTGAGTTACTTAAGCTGGAGCCTATAAGCTTTTCTTTCCTTTTGCTTTCGTAAAAAAGTCCAGGTGGATCCTTTTTGCTCTAGAGATTATGAAGACTTTGTGAGCATCATACCTTTGCTTGAAGCTTTTCGTAAAGATGTCAAAGCATGTCAGGTGGTTTTTTGGATGTGCGTATGATATTCCGCGAAATTCGGTCAGTTACGGCCTTCAATACTAGTTTGTCGCTAAAACGCATTTTGTACTGGCTGACTAATCTTCGACAGCTTAGGATCCAGAATGACGTCTTCGATCGTTGACGTTAGTCCGACCTTCAAATGCTTTCTCCATTTGCGAGATATGAGATACGGATACTACTTGCATTGAGCATTCGAGCTTCGCTAACACCAGTGATCTTTCATGATGACCTCGTCGACCAGATTTCTGAAGCATAAATGAGGTAATCGTTGAGTCAAAAAGGTGGACACGGTGTCGAGAATTCTACGTTCTCTTCACTGTAGTACCGGTGCTCTTAAACACGCCCTAGACAATTCGCTTTTTCGTATTCAACTCCGTGCTAAGTGATTTATCATATTGATTTGGCCTCTACGCACGTAATTGGAGTATTCGCAGATGGTGCTTTCGTTGAGTGTCAATAGGCATTCAAAAACCGATCCTTTTCGTCCAATCTTTCCACAGGCGTTGTCGAAATCGGCCAACATTCGTTTCTCTTGGCTGATGCTTGGCGCTATGAGAACTATGTCATCGGCAAAGCTAAAATTGTGTAATTCTTAACCTCACATTTCACTCTCATATTGTCCTATGCCAATGTTCACGTAATGTTCTGAAATGTGGCTGGAAATAGATTTAGTGATAATGTATCGTCTTGTTAGACTCCCCTCTTTTACGACAACATCAATGTCCTTTATTATTATGAATGACCTACATTTCTTCAATTTAACTGCTTTCTAGCAGTGGTATGATATCGAAATATTCATCTAAAAAGAATGAGTGACACGCAGAAAATTTACCTTAGGCGGGAGGAGATCCGCGTTTCACTTTTATAGGGGCACGTGCTTCACTTCACCACCAAGCCATCGCTTCGCGACCAATCTTTCTTCGATATGAACATTTGAAGCTGTCTGTAGCCAACCTATAACGGGTTTAGTCTGGTGAGCACATTTTGACTTTGGACCCAACTGAAGTAATAATTTCTTCTTTACTTTCGAGTATTTTTGAGACCTCGCTCAAACCAATATAAACTGTTCGGCGTCGGTTCCTCTATGTAGGAAAATATCTGCTGCGGAGCTGATTGGGACTGAAAGCCACCGTGTAATTGACGAGGCTGTAATGCCGAAACACGTGTCTTGCAGTGAATAAGTATCATAGAAGACCTCATGAAAGGATCAGAATATGCTATTAGACTAGCCTTTTCTTTATATTGGATCGATGCAAATGTAATTGCGGTTTCAGACTGTGCTGAAGCGGTAGTTTAGAAATTTGTTTTAAAGGACGGCGATGGTAGAATGGTCGACACTGAATTTTTGTGCAACATCTCTTGTAGGTTCTATGGGATTAGCTTTAATGAATGCCCTCGAGGAATCCTTTTTATCCTAAAGTGCCTCTCTTATCTTCAAAACTCTTGTCTAATTTACGAAGTTTCTTGAAACTCCAAACCAAAGCCACTCTACGTTCCTTAGCAGTTCTTGGGTCAAATGCGCTGCTAATACTGCAAGTTCTCTCTGCTGCCTTACGACCCATTTTGAACTCGAATGAGAAATTTACTCAAGTTTGCTTTTAATCTAACGTCCTCTCCATAGTTTAAAATAAATGTGAAATAAATAGCATGTAATACGTCATTAGCCAAAAAAACATACAACGAGAGATGCTCTTTGAATGGATGTATGACATAGCCACACTTATTCGAGAAATTTCAATAAAGAATGATTTGAATTTCACAATGCAAAATCGCAATTCTTTTTGCAGCTACCTTATATATAACAAGGAACGCTGATTACTATGAAGCGTCGTTTTGGGAAACCTTTTGATGCGCGAATGCTAATGTTCTTCACTAACGTTCTTAGATAGAAAAGCTTTTTTTGCCGGCAGGTTAATTGATTCAAAAGGTACTACCACGGGGCCCACCTCTGTAATTTAATGGATAAATATTACCTGATGATTAGAAATTCGATGACTGTCTACCACCTGGTTCATCTTCGGATTACTTTAGATAACTTTTAATGTGAATAAAGTCGCAGTGATTCCTCGCTCTAGCTTAACAGCTAGATTTCCATAATTGAATATAGGGTAATTGTGTCTACGACAAGACTTAGTGCCTTATTGCAGTTGTTTATCCTACAACTAAACCCTGACTCTGCCTGCTTCACTTTTGGTTCCGCATTCAAGTCTTTCTTGGTGAGATCTCATTTTCTGTATGACTCTTTATTCTTTTTAAAATTCCGTGAAATTCTCATGTTAGGTATCAGTCGAGTCCATCGTCAAAGTAGGTGATTTCGTGTGGCTTTAATACGGAGGTTGATTCGAACGCAATTTCTCCTTCTCGTCACTCATTATCTTCCCTATAAGATGTTCTCTCTTGAATACAGGTTTAATTTCAGCGTTTTCTTGATTACGAATGTTTTGATCTTGGAAAAACCTAAATTTTGTGTCGCAGCTTCATAATTGAAATGGTGGGACCTAAATTTGAGCCGCGCTACTTGAGAAATTGTGTTTACTGAAATTTCTGCCTGAATGGTCACTTCTGCATCTTATTGCCATTAGACATATGACGCGCATTTAACGTCATTAACCGATTCTTGCGTAATCAGTCACTAAATGAATAGAAATGAGAACCGATAGAGATTCTGGAATATTCAACGAGTAGTCAAGATGACGTTACCTATGTATAAGTGCTGAGTGCCAAATCCGTTATTCTGTGAGCCATCTAATGCAAAAACTGGGAGACATGATTCACTTGAATCTGTAATGATTTCTTAGACATTCAGGAGGCAAAAATGAATATTTTCATGACTGGGGCACATTTCTGCGGCCTAGACATTTGATGCCAAAAACATTTTGCTGCAGAAGTAGTCGTTCGTTTTGTCTTTCAAAGTTCTTATCTACTGATAATCCGTAGAAGTGCAGTTGTAATTTCGGTGACTTGTCATTTGAGAGTACTTTATTTTCGGGACTGCAGTGACGTAATGAGCCAATACATTATTGTTATCTTGGTTTCGTCACCACTTAGTAATACCGCCTCTTTTCAGATAGCTCAATAGCGAGCGTTCAGAAAAAGAAGGCAGCTATTTTTGAGAGAATATTTTCAATTACGACTTACCGCTTGTGAAATGTTTTAAGAGATTGGAAAATTCAAGGACCGTCTTTGAAAAGTTGTTTTAATCACTGTCTACTCCGCCAAGCTCAGAAGATCCGTCGCCAAGTTTAACGAAATTCAGAGCGTTCGATGTGCAAAATGGCTTGGCGAGCTCGGGAATCAGCGAGCGGAGCGTCCGAAACGTTGTGAATATAAGCCAAAGCTGCGCAGCTGCAGTTTTGCTCGTGTTTACTTTATGGACAAAAAGTTGAAAGAAGAACGGCTTCCAAAGACTAGGCGAATGATTTGTTTCATCACTGTGCTTGTTTGTCCAAGATGCTTCTCAAGATGAAAATAAACTCTCGGTTAAACCATATCACAATCGTCATCACCGGCGTCAACCTTCCAAGGGTCAGTAGGAGATCGCAGTAGCAAAAACCATGGGGCGCAGTCATTTTGCGGCCTCTGTGATGGTCTCGTTTGCCAGGATCGCTTCTTCATCAACAGAAATGTCAAAATTAACCTGTCAATTTTCAGCAGCAAGTTTTACAGAGCGTACTGGAGCCTTGTTTACTCAACCACTTTGGCGTGGACAGATTTACGCTTTAGCAGGACGGGGCTCCTACGCATTCGGTCCGCTCTACGACTGCCATCTGTCAAGAGCTGTTTCCGGGCTTTACAAACAAGAATGTTTGGCTGTCAAATACCTATCTGAACTAGATAGATCACTCCGTGTGGTTCATATTGGAGAAGAAGTCCTTGGCTACTCGCTACACTAGCATAGAAGCGCTTTAAAACGGCGTTGACACGCTTTTGGGACGAAATTACTGTGGAAATGTGTGTGAGCATCGTTGGAAATTGTTCGCAAGCGACTTCGTAAATGTATAGGAACTAAAGGAGGCAATTTTAAAATTCATTTTAAACTTTTTTGTTATTGTTATAGTTATTGATGTCAATGAACGCCCTATTCCCTCAACCGAATGAAAAAATTTGTCATACATAATTGTTACTGTTGAAATATGTGAAAAAAGCATACTTTTACGCACCAGTATGTAAATATATCACATTGTTATGAAAACGAAATAACAGCAATAATGCACTTGAAATAATGCAATCTACATTTCAACTTCAATTTGTTTTAATACATCTGCGCATTTCAGCCATTACCTCGCTGGAGGCACGAAAAGCATATGAACGTTTAGGAAAAACCTTTCAGTATCAGGGTCAGACGTTTAATCTGGAGCTTTTCCCAAAGCGGAGCAACAATTCTTAATCACATAGCAAAAGCTGCACTTCAGGCTAGGCCCCATCGACGATGGTCGCGGCAAGCCGCCTGCCCTGCTCCCACCCCACCTTGCAGCCCGTGAATTACCCAGAATGCACGTGCTCGCGTGTACGATTTCAATGTTATTTTCACTGCTGCACCACAGAGAAACGGTCTTTTTATAAAATAAGATAGCGTTAGGATCTCTAAACTTGCGTTCTTGACTACTTAGTATAGACTACTAATAGTATAGAGAAAGAGCTCTATCCTGCTGCAAAAGCGCGTGTGTGAAGCTCTGTGCACAGAATGGAATCGTCTCTTCATTTGCTCCAGATAACGGAAAAGGAGCCAATAGTTGTTTGAATGAGTTTAATTTAAGAGTTTGCAGCTGTTACAGAGTGAATGAGACTTCAAATACGAAATCTACAGCAAATATCTTATTTTATGTACATATCGCTGAGAATTATGATACAATGACGGTAGAGTTCTTTTCTGTTTGACGGCGCGGGATCAAAAAACGACTCCTCTTCGCTGGATAAGAATTTTTCATGGAAGGATTAGTAATTATTCGAAATCGTAAATATCTGGCGAGTGCGCTGTGTGACCGTTTTCTGAAAAGGCTTCTTTATAAACAATGAAGTGCAAGTTAAAATTATGTTTTGTATCGGCCGCGCAATTTTACTATAACTTTCGCTGGAAGCACGAAAAGCACGTGAACGTGTAGAGTAAACTTTTAGTACCACAGCCATACGTTTTATCTGATGTTTCTTTTGAAGCGGAAAGGAATTCTATTGAATAACAAAAATCGCGCTTTACATGTGAGCCGCCTCAGCGCCATCGATCGATCGCCGTGTATCAAAGCACGAGCACTCCCCCACTGAGCTCCTACCCCCGTCCTGTGCATTAGCCGAAAAGCAAATGCCTCGCTAACGTGAATTAATCTATTTTTTTCTGCTACACTGCAGAGAAGCAGTCTTTTCAAAAAATCAGCACAGCGTTGGAATCGTGTAATCTTAAGCTGTCGAATGATTACTACTGTCTAAAGGAAGAGCTTTGTCTTACGAGGAATACGTTTGAGACACTAGCATTTTACTTTCGCTGAAGCGTTACAAAAGAGTTTTTTAGAGGCGACCCCGTAGCGCATTAGCCAGAGATTCAAGCTTTCGATGAATATTATCAATCTTATAAAAATTCTTACTGAGCGAAAGAAATCGTTTCTTTCATCCCGTACCGTCTAACGAAAAAGTACCGACGGTGTTCTACAAGCATTCATATTTGTTGTAAACCTGCTATTCAGAAGGGTAATGAGGAAGCCGCTGCTCACTGTAACGCCAGTGCGTTCTTGGAAACGACTACTTTACTTTCAGACTTCGATACAGTTACCATTCCTCAAATGTGCAGTTCTTTTCTGCGGTACCGATACGATTTCCTATTGGCTAAGTCATATTGGAGGAGGATCGATGACATACAGTTTACCATTTCACTCTGGAGCTTTCAAAGAGATTGTGCAAAAGTTCTTGAGTCTCCTACCAATTGATCTTTTCCGTCAACTAAAGGACATTTCTGGATGTAATGGATGTGAGAAGCTTATTGGGATCATGCAAAAACATCGCGCGCAATTCAGTGGAATCTCTGCATAAGTGGGCGTTTCCACTCAACTCATTGCCATCCAACATTTAGCGTGCTTTTGACACCAATAAAGCGTATTTTCGTGTTGCTTCATTAACAACGAACTTGAAGACTTCCAAAGGTTTTCAAGAACCAATAAGCCATCAACGAGTCGTACAAATGATGGATGCCTAAACTGTTATTGTTTTGAGAACGATTTGATGCAGAAACGAGAGTATTATTTTCAGTTGAGTCTACAATATCTGCTCAAACCTCTGCGAGACAATATTGAAAATCCTTGCAAACATGGCGAAAACTTTGATAGATGCTTTCATGATATCGCTGCTATCGACAATCTCGACAGTGTTGGGGTGTGGAGTAATGCCTGCTGGTCAAGGTAGTGAACAGAAGATTATTTAGTACTAAAGATATTTCCATCCTTACATGTACGTTCATGAACTTCAGTGAATAATGATGTTTAAAGCATCATTTGAACTCAAGAGCTGCTTTACTCTGAGTTTTTTGATGAACGGATTCCGATATCCAAAGTCGAAAATCAAATGTCATGCACTTATGAAGACCATTTGACGTAATAATGCAAGGTTCAGCTATTGGATTAACCCATATTTTCATGCGCTTTTCGACACTTGATAATTCATTTGTTATTTATGTGAACAAACAATCAATCAGCCATATAATCAACCATACCTGTGGCAAGATATCAGACTGTAGTACACTGGCAATCAATGATTAATTCATTTGACGACATAGTAATTCTCCGTCGCCCCTATTTCTATGATATGGGGCGAGAGGTAAAGCACTTATGATGGCGAAACCGCCGACATGCGCGTCTGCCGAACTGTTGCCACAGATAATTTCGTCACCAAAAATGTAAAGTACGTCCAAAAGCATTCTTAAAGACCATATATAAATGTTTTGGTAAGGTTTTCAATAAACAGTCGAGTGAAGAAGATATAATCAACAGTATGATTAGTAATGTTGACCATTTGCTGGGCAAAGATTGTACGCCTTCTAACTACGAAGAATGAGTTTGGCGAACAGAGGCTATTTATGAGCTGGTTGCAGTTTTGAATTTTCTTCCCACACAAATGCTCAAAGGAGCGGAGGAGATGATAGTGCGATGGAGCAATATCAGGGCTCTACGGTGGATGTTGTCGCTGATCAGCTCCTTCAAAATGAGACGAGTCAACTCTGCAATGTGATGTGATCGGTCTATGCAAGAGATGTCCATCAAGATATCTCTTTGCGGTAGCTGTAGCCCATTTCATTTAGGTGGCGAGCGATGGTGCTACGACAGTATCTGAATGTCTGTCTTGAGTTATCAGAAACAGTCTCCAACATATCACAACCTTTTGACAGTAACTCAATTTGGAACAAAGGAAAAAATTGGATAAACAATAAAGCAATAAATTTTATGTGGAACTCAATATTAATTGAAAACGCTGCAAAATTTCGTTACAGCGAGCACTAGGACGTTCACCGTCACCGGCATCACAACTTGCCAGTTGCAATGGCTTACTCTGACAAACCCGAAGTTTCTGCTCAAGTTCCTGGCATCGCAACTACCAGGGATGGAGCTAAAGCATTTGTATCACGTCTTGTAATGCAAACAGTAAGCTTACAACTCTGAGTCTTCAACTGTTTCTTCCCCTAGAAAATTCCTGAAGGCTAGAAGAGAGAGCTTCGATTTTTGGACAACTCGTCAGTTTCTTAGTGCTGTCATGGCTTTCATCGCTTGCAAAATTTCATTAGAAACACTTCTTAGTGAACTGTGCCAAGCAGTAAATATTTGTGCTTCAGATCGTTGACGTTCTCGAAAGCCAAGCTCGCAGTGCACTCCTACCTGATGTTGTAATCTCGGCCATTTTGGGTCAACTGAGTGTAAGAGTCACGTACGAACCACTGCTGTGCCAGATGGTTGTTTTTGACGTTACGATGAATACCAGTGAGTCTTTATTATGAATATCTATTCGAAAGATTTCAAGCAGATTCGTAGCATTCCACTGTTTATTCACTTCATCACTCTGCTTTATGTGACTCGCATCACAATATTCTTTCTACGACGCAGGTTCCTACTACTTCTGACATTCAAATCGTCTCTTCGCTTGCTTAAGATTTCATATTTTTCACAACCGTTGTATAATACTGGTCGAGAATGTTTCGTTGCATTCTGGCATATAGCCGGGCTGGTATTTCGTATGCGTTCGCTATTGGTTGTTGGATGGAAAGAGTGTGGAGGCCGTGGGATCAAATTCGCCTCGAGCCGTGCCAAGCATCCCAGCCATTCGGCCACAGACCCCTCTGTGTTTATAATCTTCCAAAAAATTCTATAAAACTGATAGAAATTTCTCTAAAAATTGTCCAGAACAGTTTTTACGTCTTTTTTGGAAAGACGCAAATTCAATGTGTCGGGTGATCGTTGGAGAGTGTTGAAAAATCAATGTTTGAAATGTTCTTAACTTTTCTCAACTCCAACTCTTTGGTATTACAGAAGAAGATATGCTTTTGAGGCTCCGTAATTCTTCCAGTGATGATGAAGGATGATCAGTTCTGCATCATCGTCGGTAACACGGTGACGGGAATTTGCACTGGAGATGACGCTGCAGGCGAGGATGAGATGTCAAGTGTGTGACCAATGCCAGCCATGGCGACAATAGGGCCTGTTCCCACCAATCACACTTCAGTTTCAGGAACTCCTGATGGTATGAACAGCTTTTTTCATAGAACACGCGTTACTATGAGAAGAATTTGTGTAGACTACGAATATCATCATGGCAATTGGTCGAGACAGATGTGGCAAAGTGTGCTAAACAGAGCGATTCGAATGTTGGCATCTGGTCCATTTGGATCGCATTTCTTCTCAGTAACGGGCAATGTCGGTGGAAACTAAAATTGAACATTGTTATGTATCCACATCAATATTTTTAGTCAAGCGATATTTTTGTTGTGCATCCAAACAGCAATAAACTGGCTTTTCACATGATTGTTGACTAATCAGAGCAGCAAAATAAATTACAATAAAATGTGCAATGCGATGAATTTGGTTGCAGTGCTTTCTTTAAAATTAAAAAGCAACCGAGAACTCAAAGTTCAAAAATACAAGATGCTCGTTTTTGCTTACAATTCAAGAAAACGTTTTCATTATTGTCTCCGTACTGGCAATAGTGAAACCAGTTGAAGACCACAAGGGCGAAAACAATTGAAACGATGCAGTAATTACAATGAAGAGTACACTGATACACAATCGATAACATAACGAAGCGAAGTGTATAACGGAAGCGACAAAGAATACATTTAATTTCAACTGTTTCTATAGACCCTCGCTCAAAACATATATTATTTATAACATATCTTGAGCTCTTCATGGAGTCTGTTATGGCACTTGAGCGAGATCTATAAAAATATCAAACATAGATGTATAATTAACTTTATCAGCCATGAGCGGTCCACTGTTGGTCACTGCAATGTCGGAAGATTCATCAACTGACATGCGGTGATATGAAATGATTCGGCGTCGATCCTTCATATGCAGGGTACATACACTGCAAGGGACTGACTGATCCGAAATCCATTGCGCTACTGATAAGATTTATAAGCCCAAAGCACGTGTCTGACACTATATTAGGTTTTGTAACACAACTCATGAATGGCTCAAGATATGTTGTCAGCTAACAATTCAGTGACTAAATATATACAATATCATAAGCAATACAATAGTAAGATAATAATAACATACAATAAACAACACAACAACTGCACTTCGTAATTCAGTACTGAGTCTAAGTCTACTGAAATTATCGGGAAAAATTTGTTACCCTGTGAAGAGGTTTTCCATATGCTCTGTGGAAATTAAACAGTAAAAGAAACGTGGAAGACATTTGAATTTTTTGATTAGCGATCTTTTGAGATGACTCCGTAGCCGCTGATGTATCTCTGCACGAGTCGTTTGTCGCCGGTGCTTTATTATCGCACATAGAACTGGTATTTCTTCATTGTTAACTTGGATTCTCGCACAGTAGAGATATGCTACGTGACAAAAGTTGTACCAGGGTACAATGGTGAACAAATCGAACTGAATGGTACTCCAACTACAGAGAACACCTCATACGTGTATATTGAGAGTTCAGTGAGCATGGAAATAACATGTAGGAGAAATTGGGCAGAAGAAGGAAAAGAGCAAGGGCCGCATTTGGCTTTTCAAGAAAGTTACCGTGCAGATTACAGACTCAAAACTACGCGCTGTCCTTTTTAACTGAACAATCCTCCCGGCGCTCTGCTAAGCAGCAAAGACGTGGGCTCACATACTTCTAACTCGTCGTTGCTACTGCGGACAACTCAGAGAGCGCTTAATCGATGCCTCTTGAAATTCAATCGGCAGTGAAATCACCTAGCTGGCTTGCGCGACTCAGATCTTCGAATCCTACCTCATTTTCGGGAATGGTCCATAGAAATATTCATCGATAGCGAAAGACACATGGGCGTCGTATAAAAAGAAGACAGACAGCAGATGGTGGAAACGAACTGTAGAGTGATCTCCATGAAAAAAAATACTTGCCTCGAGGACGAGCACCTACATGTCGGGCGAATGTGTTTATAGAATTTATCAACTGTACTCGAAGTTGTCGATGTTATACAGATCACTGTATGACACTCGCATGAGCCGCCATGTTAGAATCAAACCACTCTGTAGACGACAATCGCAAGAAGAAACGAATGGAAAATGTGCTGGGGTCCACATAATTGATGAAGGGTAACTGTCCAAGTATCAATGTGAGAAAGTGTGCTAAGAATCATGTCAATAGAGCGATTTAAACTCAACAGGTAGATACTTCATAAGTTGATTGCGAAGGTTCTTAGATACAATCCATTCGATAAAGCTAACGTTTCGGCTGTCTTGCACGTTTCAAAGCTTGGAAAGATCATATTGCCCCACATTCCAGTCAGCCAAACATCTCTTTCGAACAGGTGCAAAAGTAGCTGAGGTTTCAGACCAAAATATATAAGATCTTTATAACTAGGATCAAAGAAATTTTTATTGATAAAAATAGGTAACACGACTATCAACTATTTGCTAACGAAAATTAAGTTTGCCTGTTGTTGTGGCATAAAAATCGATGCTTCGGGATTCGACGAACATTTGTGAACTTCCCGTATCCTGTTGATTGTGGAAGCAATTTCTATGCAGGAACTTGTCTAGATGTTGAAGAGGTTATAGACAGTCGGCGCAATGTCCACTAAATTTGGAATGTAAAGGTAAAACATCTTTATTTTACTTGAAATGGCGAACGGCCGTGGAAAGGACGGTGTTGAGTTTTCTACAATATGTGAGTAGGCTTTACAAGGCCATCTGCGAAGATTGCTCTCAGTTAATCGTTTGTCGACTTCCCATGACCAGCCACTACATTACTCATCTAGAAGGGTCTCCTCTACGACACTTTTTGAACCACAACTGCACGATACCTGGGTCAAATGAATAGTTAATGTGTGCAAGTTTTTTTCTGCTGCTCTATGGCTTCTCTTGAAATCAAATAAGTAAATCACTTGAATTTGCCTTCTGTTTAATATCTTCTCCAAAATCTAGAATAATATATATATAAAGGATAAAGGATAAAGGATAAAGCTCTCGGCGTTGATCAATCCCTGAGGGATGCGCCATGCATTCGACTTCAATTTTTAACTTCGTTTGAGGTGATTGAATGCACATCTGGCCTTTACAATGACTCGCGGTGGCCTCCCGCTGAACCGAGTCAGTGCTGCCTATCCTCCCAGACAAGTCTGAGACCTGTCTGGTACCAATTTACCGACCCCGGAGGGATGGATGGCTTGGTGAGCCATGAGCGCAAGATCGAACCAGTGACCTCGTGTGCGACGCAGGCCACCTCTAACCACTGCGCCACATGCGCTCTCATTATATATATATATATATATATTATATATATATATATATATTATAAAAATGTATGTGTACATATGGAATTTCAAACAATAATTTAGTTACTGGCAATGAAACACAGAGCAAGCATTTTGCATTAGAATGACGTACAGCATAATCAAATTTAATCAAAAATAATCCAGAAGGAAAAGGCAAATTTAACAATGCATAAACCGAATTATTTATGCACCAACTGATATTACTCAAACCGGAAAAGTCATCGGACCTAAATTTCAGTTGAATCAAACGCAAAAATCACTTTTCAACAAATAAGCCTTTTTTACGAGTCTTCTACTGAGATGTCCAAGTGAAAGCAGACCGTGAATAGACCACATGGAGTGGTAATGAATCTACCACACAAAAATAACAGTTTATATACTGTATCGTATCACGTGCGTTACGACATTTTTCTACGACTAATTTCTGGATTTGGTGGCGTTTATTGGAAATGCTTCCAAAATCTCACAATCGGAGGTCTCATGTTTCTGTGCGGGAATGGTGACGTCTATCACAAGTCCGTACCGTTATTTGTCTGTATCCTATGTTAGCCTTAGGGGCTTTAAAGGACTTATTCTGTGAACACTTCCTTACGCTTTAGCGGTATCGCCTTCCTTAGAGCTTGGAAGAGTCATACTAACATGTAATGTGCCCAGCCAAACACTTTCATAATTTAAGAGATAAAACTTGATTTATAAATCTTGGATCGCATAACAAGCAGCTTCTTTGAGCAGTGAAGATTTTGATGATTTGAGGTTTTTAGTTAATATGAAGACCATAACGCATAAAACTCTCTTGTATGAGGAGTATGTCTGGCTTCTATCAAAAAATCGCTTTAGGATATGGAGTAGGATCACTCGTGATGACAAGGATACCATCTTCATGGTCCATTTCTAGATCATAGAATTTATCCAGAATGCCAGAATGATTTGTCCAGAGTCCTAAGAGTTGAATTCTTATGTTCCCATGCGAGGACGGTAACTTTACATGAAAATCTCTCTGAACACATTTCTGTGTCCTATGCACACCTAGCGGGTGGTCGATTTGGTTATGTTTATCGGCGGAGTACTTTTTTTATGGACAAAGAGTGGTGTACTCGTTTGGTCAGTATACTTGTCTCTGTGCCCTTAATAAGAGATTAAGCTATAACGCATTGATGAAGATGATAAAAGTTAATGACATTTATGATGTGATATGGTATATTATAGTGAACCCCTTTATGTTTTCACTTGCCTGCATATCAAGAGCTCCAACAGGTTTTGAAAAAAGCGGGAAATTTAGGAGGCGGTAAAACAGTTACGAAATTCTTCTATGGAAACAAGTACGCTCCTCAGATATTCGGGGAGAAAATACACAACAAAGGAAAATACTTGACAAACATGTGTTGTTTTGCAACTAGATCAAATATATGCACTACTTTTGACTCCGATATGGGCAAAATAATGTAAAACAATGAAGTTGCTCAAAACAACACTTATCCTAAAATTCCATGGACAAGAGCGGTTGTGATGGAAATCATGCGCGTTCACACACACTTTTTCTAAAAAATCGCTACACCTATTTTCTGTTTAAGTTTGAGATTTTTTCGCTTTGTCACTCTAACTGTTACTTTTCTTGGAAAAAATTTGTCGAAGTCGAAAAACGCGCATGTTTGTCGCCCATTTTTTGCAAAAATTAAGCTGCTCCTATCAATAGGATTTTAGGGCACTTAGCATACATCTCTGGTGGAGTCATGACAACTATGCATATGGTGGGATATAAAATAATAACTGAGTATTACGTGACTATTGCTGAATTCCGCGTTTGTCAACTTTACAATCTTTAGTAGAATGGGATCTAAACTATTACAATTAACTAAACCGTCTCCAATTTGACGCCGGAATGAATAATCATTATGTTTTGTTTCACGTTTGTCAGCTTACACTAAATTGCTAATAAAGCTAACTCCATTTTCTTGTAAAGAATACCAACTATTATAAGAAGTATTCTCTCTATCTAAACCGCTTTCTAGCGATGATCTCATATTACAAATTATACCCGATCATGTTGAGTAATATTCAAAACTTCGTAGGTTGGATAGGAATCGAGCCCTCATTTCACACTTTTCGGGACACACACGTCGAAGATTCGATCCCGTACCCAGAAGTTACCAAGCCTTTTGAATTTCGGTGTCCTTGAATTGGCACCAGTTTTGTTTGAGATGATGTCAGCAGCAATTTTATACAACGATAGACCATCGCTAGTCATTGTGAAGGACAAATATGCATTCAGTTACCTCTGACAACGTATAATGAAGTCGAACACATCCCTCTGAGACTGAAGAACGCCGAGAGTCCTTTGACTTCTGATGAATATGCCTTCAACACAACGACGGAGGTCGAGGTCGACTCACGTGTCTCCTGTGGTGAAGGGGTAGAAACATGGAAAAAATGGCCATGAATCAGGACAACCAAATATTTTGCTGACGGAGAACATGTGCGCACCAAAATTTTCTGCAAGCCTTGCAATGAGAAGATGAGTACGACAGCTACTGTGTATTGATGATGTGTTTAATATTTTCGTTTCTATTAGAGTTCATAAAGTAGTTCAAGATGGATTTTATTTGTAAAACGATAATAATTTATCTATTCACTCATTTATTTTGCAGGCATCATTCCACATCCATACACGTCAAGATTGTGGCTTGCAGCGAAAACCTTCTTGTCTTTTGAAAATCTAAACAAGTATTGTAGAAACAACTATTCGTCAGTTCTTCAAATTTTCTGAAGATTCTAGGGATATTATTTCGAAAATTGGAGGACTTGAGTACTTAGGTGAGAAAATAACTTCTGCATGTTGAATGAGCTGCGTGAAAGACCATTTGAACAGAATTCCAGTGAATGAGCCATTTCTTATCTTACGTGTCTCGAATTCGGTTCCCATCAATTCTGGTGCTGCGACATAAATTCTTGACTTCCGTAAAAAATATTCACATTCAACAAAACGCTAATTTGCAATTGTAGTTTTGCAAAAAAAAATTTGTGAAAGAAGACATCGATTGAGAAAAGAAACCAGGCACAACTTTTGAAGCGAAACGTTTGTGGCAACAAATTTTTGAGACGCAAAAATCGCGTTTGTCGAGCTTCGAAGTTCTCATAAGCCTCTCACATTCAAACGCCTACAAAAAAATTTTTGTTAACAGAAAGGTTAACTAATAGCCATAAGATGAATTTCGATAGAGAAATACTTGTGAAACTTCACAAACCGAGTCAGAATTGGATCGGAGTAAAATAAATGCATGAAAGTATAAGAACTTGTCGTCAGGTAGAACAATATTGCACTAAGATGAAATTGCCAGTGCATCAAAACGGAAAGTACAGTGAATGTTGTCAAAACGCATATGATGGCGATCTAAATCTTTGTTGATTTTTTGGAACATTTCAAATTCCTCATCAAGGTGGAATGTCTCTGAAGAGCAGTCAATTTTTGAAATTTCTGTATGATGTGAAGACAAAACATGATTTATTACTGCACATTTTGTACAGTGAGGCCTCATTTCAATTGTGCAGTGGTTACGAAGTTTTAAATGGTCCATACATTTCTAAAAACGATTTTAAAAGATTATTTGAAAAGTCCAAATTATTTTTTCCATATGATAAGCGATTAATTCTACTCGATCAGTATCTTAGCTTTTCAAGGGATGTGAAGTTTTCTTTCCACTAAAAAGCTTTTAGGCAAATTTTGGTGTTTTGAAAAAAAAAACAACTGTGTTTAAGGCGATTACGAGACTTTCGCGGTTGTATTAGAGTACTACTTACTCTCCAGTTCATGAAAATTGCTGTGCAGGACACGGTGGATTCTACTCAAATTTTGAGGAGTTCTTCACTGCCAACTGCACCTTCAACAAGCTGGAAAAAAGGTTCAGAAAACCTTTATCGCACTGCACAATCTCATTGTAGTAGTGAACAACGTGATGCTCAAAGTAGAAAGTTCCTCTTTTCCCCTTACTTTCAAAGTGTTAGCGAGATTTTTCCAATCATGAACGCAGTAAATTCTGTTCTGACTATTTTGCGAATGGCAAGCCGGAAGCACTGTCAGCGCTGTATATTTTCAAAGTGCTGTTATGAGTTTTTATGAATGATGATTGAAGCTGAATAAGCAGCTAAGTGCTGTAGCAGTCCGCAACGTTTAGTCATATTGCTGAGCGGCGAACAGCTTCACCACAGTACTCTCCCTGGCACAGTCATTATGATACTGTACTAAGTCAGTAAATTTCGATCACTGCTTTCGTAAAACTATTTTACCGGAGATCATAATAGGCATGATTGTTTCATAACGTTATCTTGCGTGGATTATCTTTGCCTCTACCACCTGTTGTTCCGCTGATCGTCGAGTTACTTATGCGGGCGCCAGTGAGCTTTCTTTTTTTGCTGTTGCGTGAAGAAGTCCCTGTGGGTCCTCAGCGCTGCAAAAAACGTGGCGAGCAACAAACCCTTGTTTCAGGCTTTCGTGAAGAAATTAGACCATATCAGGTCTTCTTTTTTGCTGTGCGTTTTGGCATGCCGCAAAGTCCGGTCAGTTGCAGCTTTCATTATCTAGTTGTCGTTAAAGCGCGTTTTGTATGTGGCTGACTAACGCTCGACAGCTAAAAGATCAGAGCGACGTGAACAATTTTCGATCGTTGACGTAGGTCAGATCTTTGGACTTTTTCATTTGCGATGTGCGGGATACTCCTTGCGTCGACCTCTCGAGTGCACGTCCGATAACGCTATATTGTGGAACCAGTGGTTTATCATATTAATTTCTTGACCTCTACACACGTAAGCGAAGTTGTCGGGGAAAATACTTCCGTTGAAGTTAATAGGTATCCGAACTAATCCGTTCATCCAATCTTTCTACAAGCGTAGTTTGAAAGGGGCCAATTCGTTCCGCTTGGTTGATGCTTGATGTTTATCAAGACGATGTGATAAGCGAAACTTCTCTCCCATGTTTTCATATTGCAGTGTTCACATAACATTCTGAAAGGTGGCTTTTAATAATTTTGCTGATAAGGTATCGCCTTGTTAAACACCGCTCTCCCTTACGACGCCAATCCTTACATTATGTATGACCTATATTTTTTCAATTCTAACTGCTTTCCAGCAGTAGTATGATGTTAAAATATTCATCTAATAAGACTGTGTGCCAAGCAAAACTCGACTCAGGCGGAAGTTGAGCCCACGTTCCACCCTTAGCGGGAGCGTGTGCTCCACTACACCACAAAAACGGCAGATTGCGACCACTCTTTCTTCAAAAAGAAGAGCCGAAGCTGTCAGCAGCCAACTTTGAACACGCTTGGTCTGATAAGCACATTTTGACAATATACCCAGCTGAAACTGACAGTCTTTCGTTTATATGTAGTTGGTGCAAATGTAATAGCGGTTTCACACCGTGCTGAACTTCACTTACTTTTGTAATTTGCTTCAAACAATGAGAAGGGAGAATGGTCTGCGTTGAGTTCTTCTGTAACATCTCGTGTAGTCTTGAAAGGGACTAAGTTCGGCGATTATTCTCAAGCGATTCCTTTTCTTCTACGTTCCTTTTCTTTAAGGCATCGTCTCCTCTGCTAACGACCGGTCTTTTACAAACCCCGCTCAAAATGATTTAATCTGATAAGGATGTTACATAATTTGAGCCGATAGGTCTAGTGCTATATAGGCGCCTATTTCGTCCTATTGGGACTCATCAGTAGCACCCTTCCTCGGTTCCGTCGATCCCTTGAGGTAAAATAATCCTCTAAGATTAGATCAGATTAAATCATTTTAAGCGGGTCAGTAAATGAGCGGTCGATAGCAGAGGTATGGTTCATTCTAAAAGCCGCAAGCTCGACTGCCGGTCACCACAAAGTCAGGTACTACCATCATCTTTCTTTGGATGCTTAGTTTTTACTCGGCGTCGATACCTTTAGAGGATTATTTCACCTCAAAGGATCGACGGAACCGAGGGAGGGTGCTACTGATGAGTCCCAATAGGACGAAATAGGCGTCTATATAGCACTAGACCTATCGGCTCAAAATATGTAGTATCGCTGTCGTCTCCTTTAAGAAACCTTTTGAAATTTCAGCGGCAGTGTACGTTCGCTAGCAGTTGCTGGGCTAAATGCGTCGCCGATGCCGCAATCACTCCTGTATTATGACCCATTTTAAACTCGAATAAGAAAATCGCTTAAATTTGCTTTTTGTCTAACATTCTTTACTTAGTCTTGCTATCGACTGCTTTTTTACAGACCCGCTCAAAATGATTTAATCTGATAAGGATATGCATATTTTGAGCCATAGGTCTAGTGCTATATAGGCGCCTATTTCGTCCTATTGGGACTCATCAGTAGCACCCTCCCTCGGTTCCGTCGATCCCTTGAGGTGAAACAATCCTCCAAAGGAACCGACGCCGAGTAAAATTAAGCACCCAAAGTAGGATGATGTTATTACCTGACTTTGTGGTGACCGGCAGTCGAGCTTACGGCTTTTAAAAATGAACTATACTTCTGCTATCGACTGCTTTTTTACAGACCCGCTCAAATGATTTAATCTGATAAGGATATGCATATTTTGAGCCATAGGTCTAGTGCCATTCTTTACTTAGTATTTTAATATGAAATAAACATCAGATGATACATTATTAGCTATACATAGAGCGAGAAATGCTCTTCAAAATGATGTGTAACAAAGTCACATTCATTTGACACTCTGGCGCCCACCGTTGATAGGCAGGCTCGACGAGCCGTCGCGTTCGCGGCACTCGCTAGCCGGGGCAGCGTTTCTGTGCGAAACTCTCGTTGTGCCTGCGCTCTGTTGCAGCAAGCGCCTTCTCCGCCGTGGCGATAGGTGATTGAGACCCTGAGAAAATTGACAGTGACAAGGAAGGCAGAGGAGAGTTTGCCCTGGGTATGAACAACCACTCATTTGGGAGCTGTCACCATCACTATCACTATCGTTATCACCTCTATCACTATCACCATTATCATTATTATAATTATCACTATCATCATTATCACTACCATCACTACCACTGCGATCACTATGACTATAATCATTATCACTGCTGCCGATATCACTATCACCACTGCCACTACCATCGCTATCACTATAAATACCATCATTATCACTCTTATCATTATCACTACCATTATCGCCATCATCGTTGTCACTAATCACTGTCACTGTCATCCATACCACTATCATCACTATCACTATCACTATCATAATTGTCATCATTATCACTTTCACTATCGTTATCACTATAATTATCATTATCACTTTCACTATCATTATCATTATCGTTATCACTAATATTGTCGCAGTCATCATCAAATGAAAGTATGAATCATTTTACCAGCTTCAAGATTAAGTATTGGTCATTGCAATATGGCATCTTGCAATGTGTAAGCGCCCTTATCAGATCTCACGAACAGCTCAAAAGGGTGGCAATTATTACCACTCTTGTAATCAGTAGCATTACCGAAAGCATAATCATCATCACTGTCATAGTCATTTTCATTATGTTATCATTTAGCGATGTAGTATTGTCGTTGAAACATAAGAAGTCTAGATGAAATATGGAAGATATAATTGTTCTCTTTGCTGAGAATATCTCTGTAGAAAGTTTTCCAATCAAGTTCCATCATTTCATGATGAAGATGCTCTCTCTGAAGGATGTAAGTTCGTCTACCTGCCTTCTCACGAGATTCGCCGCCTTTCTCACGGGGCAAGAAACCACCATTACAGTAACTCACGAGATCTGACGTCGCGCCGTGTGGGATGAAGCGTCCCACATGGTCCTCAGAGTATTAAGCATACATTCTAATATACAGCGACTTGAAATACACAATCTGAAACGCAATTACGCTCACATCAACCTAATATATAACAAGCAGCGATAGTCACGAAGAATCGCTATTTTGGAATTTTCATTTGATACAGAGAGCTAAGGTTTGCCAGTATCTTTTTCTTTGGGCAGAGAAATTGGCTCATAGGTAGTGCTATAGTGACCCATCCTTATAATCAGAAGGATAATTATCACCTGAAGAAAAGGATTTTGAAGATGATCTACCACACAGTAAATTTTCGGATTACTTCAAAAGCTCATGATATGTAATGAGTCACATTGATTGTTTATCATACGAATGGAATAAGCCTTCAATGTACAATATGTGCAGTAACAAATTTTGTTTTGTCTGCACACCGTGAAGAAATTGCGAGAAATCAATGGCGTTCCCTAAATATCTACCTTTGTTATAGACTTGAAGCGGCTGAAAAGGTTGATAAGAAAGCTTCAGCTCAGTATCACGTTAGTTACGTTTTTGAGAATTTCACTTTTTTCCCATCTCGATACACTGCCAATCCTGTAAAGTAGGGATTCTTGTGCCTCACGACAAGACCTGGCGCCTTATTGCAGTTGTTTATCGTACAACCAACGCTGACGCAGCTTCCGTTTTGCTTCCGCATACAGGTGAATTCTTGATGAGATCTTATTTTCCGTGCAATTCTTTCTCCCTTATAAAATTCTATAGAATTTCTACACTAGAAATCAGTCGAGTCCTCCATCGACATAGGTGATTTTTCGCGGGAATGAATGTAAGTTATTCAGTCGATCGCAATCTCCGTTTCTTGAAATTTCTTACCAAAGACTAACAATACCTGCGCTTCGTTTTTGTCACTCAATATCTTCCTCCAAAATGTTCTTTCTTGAGGGCAGCTATAATTTCGACGTTTTGCCGATTACCAGGTTCAAATCTTGGGAAAACCGGAATCTAATGTCGTACGATCAGAAGTGAGAGGTTGGGACACAAATTTGAGTCACGCTGCTACAGAAATTGTTGTTCACTGAAATTTCTGTTTGAATAGATCCTTCCGCATACATTGTTGTCATCAACATTTGACACGCATTTAACTCATTGACCAATTTTTGCGCGTTTCAGGATAGGTCACAGAACTTTCTTCGTAAGATTTGCCTTGAACTGAGTTGAAAAACCATCAAGCTCTTGCAGTATTCAATGAGTAGTCAAGCCGACGTTGCCCACGTATAACTGCTGCGTGTGAAACCCGTTATCCTGCGAACGATCTGATGCGAAATGTAAGATATGATTTTAGTTGAGTCTGCAATAATTGGTTATAGATTTAAGGGGAAAAAATGCCTGTTCTCACAGGCACGGCAGTATTTTTGCACCTCAAAAATTTAATGCTAAATCCTTTTTCAACAGAAATTGTGCTTCGTTATGGCACTGGCTATCTTTGTATGCAGGTCTCTCTAGGAGTGCTGCTGTAATTTCGGCGTTTTGTCAGTTGCTAATATTTTATTTTAGAAAATAACAGAACTGTAATAACGTAATGGGCCAGTACATGATTGTTACCTGGGTTTCGCTACTACTCACTGATGTAGCCGTTTTTGGACAGCTTAGGGAGTTCGATAAAGAGAAGCCAGTTTTTTTTTTCTGAAAGATTATAGATATTATGATCTTTCGCTAAACAACTCAAAAAAATTCCCCATTCCTTCCTGTGCTCAGTAGATGACGAACAGCCCTAATATAAAGAGATATCACGTATATATACAATTTCTTTGAGTCTTCACTATTCGTCTTCACAGTATTTTGTACCTGTGCAGATCCCAGTAGTTTCAACTTTTAGTACTAGCATTCAATGGTTTTTTCGCCTTTTTGAACGTCGTAGAATAATGGTTGTCTCCTTGCAATCTCCTGGATATCACGCTGCGGCTTCCATAGGGCGTCCGTTTTTGATTACCGGAGAGAGGTGATGGTGGTGGGGGAGAGGTGAAATTCGGTAACGCGGGCGCCGCGGCAGGCACCACAACCGCTCGGCCAGCCCCTGATATGAATTTTGATTCATTTATGCCAGATTCAGAAAAAATCTGCAATTATGAATGCTCAGGCACTCTACTCACCCATGTAGGGCTTGGCGCAGCTGGCTTCCAATAAAACTGATAGACCGTAAAAGAACAATACAGTGTGTTTGATAGAAGCTCTCCATCTTGCGATCAAATATTGCTACGTCAATTTTCATCTGCCTAAGTTATAAAAGCGCTTGGTTGAGTAGGTGCTATACTTATTGGACTCCTTCAGACTCTGAAAAAGGCGAAACAGCCAAAACATCCGCTAGTGATACTGTACTATTTCGTAGTGAAGAAATTATATTGTTGACAATCGCACGTCCACTATCAAGTAATACGGATTTATTTGTTCAATGTAGAGGTTAGTCATTAATTGGTCCTGCAAAGTCCTGATAGTTTTATTTCTCGTTCATGTGGTAAGTTGCCATGTTAGCAGTCTTTAAAGCAGGAGTGGAGAGTAATAATTCAAAGAGTGCTACTGCTCCCCTGATATGCGCGTACGGCGCAGTGGTTAGAGGTGCCTAGCGAAAAATGTGGCTGACGTTTCGGTCTATCGCAGGCTCAAGGCTCACCAAACCTTCCATTTCCACGTTGTGGGTGTTTTGGTACAGTCTTGTCTGAAAGAATAGCAGCACTGCCTTGCTACATCGGTAGGACACCGCAAGGCATTGTTAAGGTCAAAAATGCATTCAGTCACCCCTAGAGATGCATGATGAAGTCGAATGCATAGAGCATCCTTCAGAGACTGATCAACGCCAAGAGCTTTAGCTTTATCTTGTTACCGTGCCCCTCTTTTAATCACAGGAAATAATGTACAACATACTTTTTGGGTATGATAGTTCCTTTTTACTGATAAAATATTTTCCTTTCTCTTCGACTTATTTTTAAACCTAACTTAGAACAGTATAACCTGATAACATATCCTAAGCCCTTCATGAGGTCTTTTATGGCACTTACAAATCGCTAAACGCATATTTTGGTCTTTCAGCCTTATCAGTAGAGCGGAGCCTTTCTACTGAATCAATCTTTTATAAGTGGATATAGTCCCCGCTGCAAATATTACACCGCACGCGTAATTTTGTCGTCGAATTTTTCAGATGTAGTGTGTACACCCCTTACAAGAAACTGGATCAAGCGAAAGGTACCGTGCTACAGATGAGGCTGAAAGGCCGAAACACGTGTTTAAAACTTTATAAGTGATAGAACATACCATATGAAAGGCTTAAAATATGTCACCAAATTATATTGTTCTATGTGAGGTCTCAAAATAAAAACAGTTTATTAGCAAGGTATCATTCAATTTACCACCCGTGAGCAATCGACTGTAAAACATTGCAATGCCGGTGATCTTGTTACTGGATATCAGTGATTTATTATCTCTGCAGTATGAAATGATCTTTTCACCTTGCACGTGCACTATAACATCTTCGGCATCGATTCCTTCATATGTAAGAGGTATGTCCCTCATGCATTTTATCAGTGTCATAACGGACCTCATGATATACTTTACATATGTTATCAAAGTAGTTTCCATGATACAAAAGACTGAAGATTCAAAACTGTACCTCTATCACCATCAGCCATTATAATGTCCACAAAGCTTGTGTTCTCTACATCGTTCTGTTTGTGAGTCTTACTGAAAGGTGTTGGCGAAAGGATGTGACTTCGACCAAGACTGATCTATTTGAAAATGACAAAATAAACTTTATGAAACTGATTTTGTAACTTAACCTACGTCAGAGCCCCGTCTGAATTTTTCATTTTCTGATTCTTTTGTTGATAGGTGGTCCATCCAGCGATTAGGTTGTTCTCATCAAAAAATCTTTAAGAAACACTTTAAGAAATGGAGAAAATGCGTTTGACTACTAGGAAATAGAAAGCGCAAGATGCCTCTCATTGAACGGTTTCGGCGTTCAGTCGACAGCGAATGTCTTAGTTCAGAGACAGTCGGGATTTTATACTATGTCATCATAAATGAGAATATGTAGGCCGAATTTGAGCTTCACACAGCGATTTGATTTATTTATTGGAATTTCTGCCTAAGTGGCCTTTTCAGCTCCGCTCATTGCCATCCAACATTTAGCATGCTCTTGACATCATTTACCCGATTCTCGTGCGTTGTGGAGTAGCAGAATCGCTTACAAAACTTGCTTCCAAATATTTTACTTCAGTATCAAACATTCAGAGCTTTTAAAAGGTTTAGAAAACTCAATGAGCTGTCGACCACCCGTACAACTGTTGGATGCCAGAATCGTTTTGTTTTGAGAACGATTTGATGCAGATTTGGAAATCTTGCTTCTAGTTGAGTGTACAATATTTGCTCAGACATCTGCGAGACAAAATCGAAAATCTTCGGAAACATGGCGAGAACTTCGACAGACCCTGCCATGATATCGCTGTTGGCTACAATATCAACAGTATTGGGATGTGGAGTGATGCCTGCGGGCCAAGGTAGTGCACAAAAGATTGTTTTGTACTAAAAATGTCTCCAGTTTAACGTGTACGTTCATGAACTTGAATGCGAATGAATGTAACTAAGAAATCATTCGTGCCCAAAACTTTAATGTGAGCCTTTTGATGGATGAAATTCGAATTTCATATTTAAAGAATTCAAACGTCATGCATCTCTAAAAATCATTCAGATTGAAAGTATAACTTTCATTTATTGAGTTGGCCCATATTTCTTACTTTTTTTCGACGCTTCTGTTAAGTCTGCTCTTTATGTAAAGAAGTTAACTAATCAATGTTATAATCGATCATATCAACGGCAAGGCACCGACTGTAGGTACACAGACAGTCAGTGATTATTTCACTTGACAAAGGCGCATCATTCTTCGTCGCCCTATTTTCATGACAGGGGGCGAGTGAAAAGGCACTGATTATGGCGAAACCGGCGAAACCGCCGAAATGCGCGTCTGCCGAACTGTTGCCACAGATGATTGTAAACAAACCTTGACAACTCGACTCAAAGTATTTTTCAAAGACTATGTATGGATATTTTAACAAAGTTTTATGGAACAGCCGAACAATGAAGATATAGTCACTATTATGATTAGTCATACGCAACCATTTGCTGGGCAAAAATTGGATGCCTTCCTCCCACAAAGAATGAGTGTGGCAAACAAAGAAGTCCGTGAGGCCATTTGTGGACTGGTTGCAGTCTTTGAATTTTTCCCACACAAATGTTACTTTGAACGAGCGGAAGAGAAGATAGTGCGATGGAGCAATATCGAAGCCATATGGTGGATGACCGTGGTCCAGCTTCTCTAAAATGAGAAGAGCCGACTCAGCAATGTGATATAGTCGGTCAATGAAAGAAATGTCCATTGAGACATCTTTCTGCGGTAGCCATTCATTTGGGTGGCGAAGTATGGTACTACGGCCTTATTCAAGTGTCTGTCCAACCTACTAGAACAATCTCCATCACATCACAGCTTTTTGACAATAACTCGATTTGGAGTAGAAAAAAAAACTGCGTTAAACCATAAATATGGATTTCATGAGACAACTCAAAATTAACTAAAAACGCTACGAGATTTCATTGCAGCGAGCACTAGGACGTTCACCATCACAGGCATCACAACTTTGCCAGCTGCAATGGCTTAGTCTGACAAGCCCGAAGTTTCTGCCCAGGTTCCCGGCATTGCAACTACTAGGGATGGAGCTCGAGCATTTGTTTCACGCCTTGTAATGCAAACAGTGAGCTTTGATCTCTTAAATTTCAGATTTTTTCCCCTTCTCGCAAATTTTTGAAGGCAAAATGAGTGAGCTCCAATTTTTGAAGAACTCTTCAGTCTCCTAGTGCTATTATAATTGTAACACTTAAAAAGCCTGCTTAAAAGCTTATGTAAACCCTGACAGGTAGTCAAAACTTTGTTCTTTAGGTCTTTGATATTCTCGAAAGCCAAGCTCGTAGTGCGCTCTTACCCGATGCTGTAATATCGGCCATTTTGGGACAACTGAGTGTAAAAGTCACTTATGAACCACTGCCATGCCAGAAAGTTGTCCTTGACGTAACTAAAATGACCGGTGAGCCTCTGTTATTTAACAGCTATTTGAAAGATTCTAGGCAAATCTGCAGAAATCACTAAAATATCAGTACTTTTTTATTGACTACTTCACATTACCCTATTTGACCCGTATCATAGCTTTTAATCTACTTTAATGGTCCCAGTATTTTCAGCAGCATTCAGTTCGTCTTCTCTCTTGCTTGAGGACGTCACCTTCTTCATGAACGTCTCAGAATACTGGTTCAGCACATTTCCTTGAAATATTGAGGAAAGCCAGGCTGGGGTGTCCTTAGAGGGTTCCTTACTGGTTGCTGGAAGTTTTAGCGGCCTGCTGACTCATTTTCAGTAGAGCAACACCAGACATCAATAACCTCGCGGCCACAAATCTATCTGTGTTCATTGTCTCTAAAAAACGGTTTTTGAACAATCAATTGGAATGACCCACAAAATTTCTCCAAACATTTTTTATGACTTTTCTTGGGAAAGATTTGATATTCAATGTGTCAGATGACCGTTTACAGAGTTTTAAGAAATTAGAAACCTAATGCTTGAAATTGTTCTTAACTATTCTCGACCCTTCATTATTACAGTAATAGATGTGCTATTGAAAATCACAATTCCTTGCAGACATGATGAAGAATGATCAATTTTGCATCATTGTCGGCAACGCGGTGACGGGAATTTGCACTGCAATGGAGAGGGGGAACAATAAGTGTCCGCAACCAAACATGGCGACAGTAGGGCCTGTTCCCACCAATCACACGCCAATTTCAGGAACCCTCATGGTAGAACAGTTTTATTTTACTATATAGTATCGTTTTCCAAGAAAATGACATGTGTAGACCACAAATATCATCATGGCAAATTGGTCCAGAATGATGTGGCAAAATGTGGTGAACAGAGCGATTCGAATATTGGTATTGGGTTCATTTGGATTGCACTTCCTGTCGGCAACGGCCAATATTGGCGCAAACTGAGCTTGAGCAGTGTTATGTTTCAAATTAATGTCCTACTTAATTGATATTTTGTTTCTGACATTGAAGCAGCGATAAACGTGTTAACATAGAAGTGTTGATTATCAGAGTAATGGGATATATTGAATAAAGTGAAAATTCGAGAAAATGTTTCCGCTATTGTCCTCCTACTGGTCATAGTGAAACTAGTTGAAACCTTAAGGACGAAATTCCAAGCGACACAATAATCATAGTAAAGAGTACACTGGTACATCAGAGATTCTATAACGGAAACGATGACAATATAAATAATTGGAAATGATAGAAATACAGTAAATAGACATAAACAATATCATAAGCATTACAACAACAGACAATAACATGCAAAAAACAACAACAGCTGCATCTCCTAATTTAGGTCTAGAGCTTAAGTTTACTGAATTATTGGGAAAAATTTTTTTTGCCTGTGAAAACGTTTTATTCGCTGTAACGAACAGTGAAAAGAACAGTGAAAGACATCTGAGCTATATCATAGACGATTTTTCAAATGTTTCCGTATTCGCTGAAGTGATCTCTACACGAGCCATTTTCTCTCTGACACTTTATTGTCACCCATAAAAGTGGTATTTCTCAGTTGTTAATTTGGTTCTTCGTACAACAGATTTGAAGACAGGTTACATGAGAAAAATTCTACCAATGGTGTAATGATGAATAAATCGAACTGGATAGTACTACAGTTACAGAGACCATCTCATACGTGTATCTTGTGCGGTTCGTTCACTGAATATGGAGAATAATACGAAGGAAGAATTAGACAGAAGAAGGAATGCAGCAAGGCTCCGGCCTACGGTTTAGCGGTATCGCCTTTATGGAGAAGTTATCACGTGTATCACCTGTCGTCCCGTTGATTGTCGAATGATTCGAGCGGGTACCGGCAACACTTCCATTTTTCCCTATCAGTGCAAGAGTAGCCCAGTGGGTCCTCCTCGCTCTAGGGATTCGCTGAGCATCATACTTTCCTTCTATACCTTTCGTGAAGAAATCGGACCATCTGGTCGGTTGTTTTCCTGTAGAGCGCTTGATGTACCGAAGAATCCAGTCGGTAACGGTTCTCGTTGATCGGTTGTCGTTGAAGCACATCACGTGTCCGACCCACTTTATTTTCGATATCCTGACGTATAGAACGGCGTCTCTGATTTTCGATCGTTGACGTAGGTCAAAACTTTGGATCCTTTCTCTCATTTGCGAGATACGGGATACTCCTAGCATCGACCTTTCGACTGCGCGTTAGATAACTCCAAGTGATCTTTCATCCTGCTTACGTAGCGACCAGGTTTCTGCTGCATACGTCAAGGCAGGGATAATGGCCGGGTCGAAAAGGGGGGCACGGAGCCGGATATTTTTAGTCCTCTTCACCACATCTTCGATGCTCTTAAACGATCCCCAAGCCGCTCGTTTCATCCTGCTCAACTCTGGAGCTAGGTCGTTTATCATGCTGATTTCACGACCTAGATAAACGTAACTGGAGCATTCGGAGATTTTCGTGCCATTGAGAGGTAATGGGGCATTCAAACTCATCCGTTCCTCATGAATACCGTCTTTGTTACATTTAGTTGAAGACCAATCTTTCCACAGGCGTTATCGAAATCACTCAACATTCGTTCCGCTTGGCTGATGTTTGGTGCTGTGAGAATGATATCATCAGCAAGGCGAAGATGGTTCAATTGTCGACCGTCAATTTTCACTCCCATATCGTCCCATTCTAATGTTCGCACGACGTTTTGGAAGGTGGCAGTGATAATTTTGGCGAAATTGTATCGCCTCGTCGAACCCCTCTTCTTACGTCGATGGTGATGGAAGAGTCATACTGACATGTACATATAATTATTGGACCGCATAACGGATAGTTTTCCAGGCAATTAACGTTTTGATGCTCTGAGGTTTTCTAGTTAATGAGAGAACCATCAGCATTAAGACTCACATAGGTGAGGAATATGTCTGGCTTATATTAAAAAAGCGGTCTAGAGTAGGGCGCAGGATCACTCGTGATACCCAACCACCTCTCGGTGCATTTGAAATTCATAGGATTTACAGAATTCCAGAATGATTCATCCAGATTCTTAAGCTCAGATGTCCTCTAATCCTGTGCGAGGATGACAATTTTACATGAAAATCTTCATCTTTATATTCTATGACCTATGTGACCTAGTGGATGTTTAAATCATTTATATTTATCGGATGCATGATTTTTATGCGGACGCACGATAGTCCACTCGCTCCCATCAATATATTCGTCACCGTACCTTTTGCAAGATATAAGGCCACAGCTGATGAAGCTGGTAAAAGTCAATGACATATCATGACATGATATAACATGTCATACTGAGCCGTTTTTAATCAGAATTGTGTGCATACCAAGAATTCCTGTAGGTGTTAAAAAAAGTTGAAATCACGAAATCAGTAAAATAACTCCAAAATCTATCAACGTAAGCAAGTACGTTCCTTAGATATCCGAAAAATAGCAGCCTCAACAAGGAAAAAATCTTGACGAGCCTGTGCCAGTTTCCAACACTGCAAAGTATATGCAGTATTTTTGATACTATTTTATTCATAAATACGTGGACCAGTGAATCACTCAAAATACGTACTCAACATCTATTCCCGGGTGGAGTCGTGACAACTATGCATTTAGTGGGATATACGATCATAGCTGGGTAATATGTGACTATTGCAGAACTACGCATTCGCCGACCCAACAGTCATCAGCAAATGGACTTTAAACTATTACAATTTACTGAGCCTTAGTAAATTTAATGCTAGGGTAAATAATGTGCGCTTTTTATCACATTTATCGGCTTACACCGGACTGTTAATAAGGCTCACTCGATTTTCCTTTATAAAGAATGTCAGCTATTACATTCAACTAGAATTCTTCTTACTTAACCTCTTTCTAGCAGTTGTAAGATGTTTAAGAATGTATATCCAATCATGTGAAGTGATATGTACTTTTCGCCTCCAGCTGGCAACAAAGGAAATCCAAGTGGTAAGACATTATATGTCCCTCCAACCTGAAGTTGCCTCTGGTGACCATCTGAAAACATCTTAGCCTGGCTGTTTTGAATAACGGCACCGAGCATGTTGATGGGGAAAAGAATGGAAGCAGTTCCATGTTGAATCGGAGTCTCGGAGCGAGCTGAAACACCTCCGTGGAAGAAAACAATGAAAAGAAAACGAACGGAGGAATTGTTGATGTCAGCACGTGATGCCCAAAAGGCATCGTCTACGCATCGAAATGAGTATCGAAAAAACTTTGTAAAACGTAGTTTTTCCTCACGCCTAAGCCATAAATCGTGATTTTTTCTCACCGCTATAAACTGCAACATAGAAATTTTTTCTCACACATAAACTGGACAACGATATTTTTTTACACGTAATTCGTATGTCGCAGTTCTCCCAAACATAATATCACGAACCACTTATTATACGGCTTCAAACAATGCCCTCTCATTTGTGCGAATCTCAACAAGACCTGTTCATGTTCTCGAAAGATCTTCGATAATTGCAGGTTTATTACATACAATGGTGTCCTTGTTACAGCATCATAAAATACTGAATCTTATTTACTAAGACAGATATCCCATCTTCACCTGTTTTGCACGTCTCAGTACTTCTCTCCTTTTTTCCATGCAACTGCCATCCATGGAAGTGGTTGAGCTGGTGTATGGCTCCGAATAACTAGAAAATTTCCGCTGTTTTTCTCATTGAAATGTTGAACGCTGAAAAGGCTTGCTTTCTCTCCAAATATCTGAGTTAGTGAAGTTAGAGCGTTCTCAACTCACAGCTATTCTAGTGGAGTAAACGGTAGGTGAGATGTCCGGAAATGTTTACTGATATCAAAAATTTGAACCTCAGACAGGAGTTGATTCCACGTCTTAGCGATTTAGGACGCGTGCTAACCACTTAACTATCAATGCTCTTCAACGGCTCTCACTCAACATTTTTGGATAGATGGCTATAGCATCATAACACTGCTACAAGGTGGTTAAATGAAGATCTCAGTCAGTAGGCGCGATACTTCAGGCGCTCGCCTCAGATAATGAACTTACATCACATGCAGCGCTCGAGACAGTGTATATGGGGTTGCCATTTCTTGGAACTTCCCAGTAAACTTATCCATCAAACTACTTCGTTTAGCTCGAAATTTCTAGTGTTATTACTGCCTTTTTCGCAGTTTTTTAATGTTTCTTATATACCTATGAGAACTGAGTGTTGAACGAAAATAAGACCTTACCCAGGAGTTGAACCCGCGCTTCATCCATACCGGGGACGTGCGCTGCCAGTGACCAACCTGGTTTACCTTTTCAGGGTTCAAGTTTCAAAGGTTGGTGGCTGACAATTAACATAGAGATGTCGACGAATGAGTGGTAATGCGAATGTACATTGGTGGTGTAGTGATAGCACGCTTCCCCGGTATGGATGAAACGCGAGTTCGACTCCCGGCTGAGGTCGTATTTTTGCTCACCACTCAATTCTCTTAGGTATATTCCGTTTCACGTACAAAAAATAGGATCATTTTGTTGTTAGGAGCCAATTTTTTGCTTCTTAAGAAAAAGGCGCTTTTCCAGTTTTCCTCAGATTCTTAATATTGGATCTCTTCACTTGTTACATGCGACATGAAAGGCGATCATTACTAACATGAGATATCAGTACAGAAAGTGTCGTACGTAAAATGTACGAATATAGCCGTCATAAGTAAGCAGAAAATGAACAAAGCACCTGTATCTAAATATTCAAGAATGCTGAGCGATGTGTAATACATTGTATCGCAGAATGAGCGGTAACAGGGCAGAAGTTCCGCCAGGGTAATGTAGTGAATAGAGCAGGCCCCGGAACGAGTGAGACGCACGATCAACGTTCGCCCAATCCTAAAGTTTTTGCATATCACTCGATTTCCTTGAATGTATCGTTATATCGTCATAACACTGATACTAACGCGTTGAACAAAAACTTATATACTGTTAATAAAAAAGTCATCAGTCAAGGTGAACAGACTGAACCACATTCAGAGATTTTTGCTAAATACGTTTCGCAGCAAAAGTTGTGATTCGCTTTTCAATCGATGCTTTATTTCACAGATTTATTTGCAAATTAATATTACAATTTTAGCGCTTTGTTTACTGTGAATATATTATTTCTGAAAAGTTCAGGTTTCGTGCAGCAGCAGCAGAAATTAGAAGGCGATAAGAGAGCCGCGTCAAATAAGGAATTGGCTCATTCACTAGAATTTCTGCTCGAGTGGTATCACCCACGTAGCTCATTGTCATGCAATATTTTGCATCTCACCTCATTACCTGAGTCCCCTATTCTTTAAAATAATATTCCTTAAAGCTCGTTGAGAAGTTCGAGAGCTGGTGTTCGATTGAGTCCATCACACTTGCTTAAATCTTCGGTAAACAAGAATAAATGTACCTGTGAATTAGGGGAGACATCGAACTGGTCCCTTTATGATTTCGCCGATAGCTATGATCTCGACAGTGTATCGATGTGGAGTGATGCCTGCAACATAAAGTAATGAATTAACAATTGTTAAGATGTAAAATAATCTTGACATTGTACAACTTTATGGAGTTTGATCGGAGCGAAAACATCTATCATATCATTAGTACATATAAGATGTCATATTCAGCTTCTTAATCTAAGATTTTCAAAAAATTTTGACGCAGATCTTTTTCCAGTCAATAAAATATCTGGTTGCCGTGAACCATAATTACTTTTTTCCATGTTTCTACACCTTCACATAAGAAACACTTGAGTCGACTTGGACTTCCCACGTGATGTTGGAGACATGTTTATGAAAAGCTCAAAGACTCTCACCGTTAATCGATCCCCGAGGATGCATTCAACCTCGTTAGATACTGTTAGAGGTGATTCAATGCATATCTGCCTTTCATAATGACTTTCGATGGCTTATCGTTGTATCGAACCACTGCTGCAATCGTCCCAGACAAAACTGGTACCTCTCCGCCGAAAGCGGAATACCAAAGGCTTGGTGACCTTTGGGCCACGGAATCGCACTATCGACGTGTGGGTTGCTAGGCGCCTTTAGCCACTGCTTCATGCGCGCTTCCGTTCATATGTTACGCTTGACACCTGTTAATAGCCGCTCATTTTCATGGCTAATCAGTTTTCATAAGGAGAAGATATGTAGCACAATCTTTATAATGATGACCTGAACTAGTCCGGAACTGCTTTGTTTACGCATAGTTTTCTACGAGCCATGACGAATCAATGTTCTTCAATCGTCACACCTAGTCTCCCCGCCTCCTCTCCACATATTTTGTCTGCAATATTTCCTCAACTTCATAAAGAAAGTTTTGGAATTTCGCAGTTGTGCGTGAAATTATAGATTGGCCAATGTGTTGAAATTGTAAAGCCCTTAATTCCATGCTGCTGGGATCCATTGGAGCTCTCCTGAGGACATGGGCACGTGCTGTCGCACTCAGCCGGACTAAAATCCCTCAAAGCGGGAGAACCGTAAGGAGCATGTTATGTTTTAATGGAGTACGATTTGAGAATGACGTAGCCTGTAGAATTCTTCGGCAATGATCATGTCATTGTGGAATAGGGAAAAACTGACACGCGTATTTTTTTCTTCTACTTACGCAAAATAAAGTCGCATATGGTGTAAAGACTAATACTTCCTACCTTCGATTTATCGCCACATATACAGACTGTCTTAAGAGTCATAAATAATCTTTGAGAACCTTTTAGCCATTTTTCCGAGGTTTACTGCATTATATTTCGTTCCTGGTAACAATTCGGCATGCACGTGTTTTGGTGATTCCACCATCGTCAGTGGCTTTTTCTTAGGCACTCGCCCCTCATTATAGAGAAGAAGCGCCGAATAATGCTAAACTGTTGGCAAGAAAGCGTACCTGCAGTCCGATGCATTCCGGCTGGTATGAACAATATAATACCTTCTATAACCGATTGCTTTGATTGGCACCTATGATGGCGAAGCTGCCGAACGCGCGTATGCCGCATTATTGCTACAATCGAATTTCATGTAACAAACCTCGAAAGGGGGCGAAAAACATTCTCAGAGACTATATATGAATGTTTTCATTGAAGTTTCAAAAAGCAGTCAATCAAAAAAGGTATTACACGTATGAAAGATTTTCGAATTTCCCTATGTAATAAACTTTTGCTCGAAGATTTCTGGTTCTCTGAATGTTATTCAATGGCGGTCTCTTCAGCGTTAATAGTACACTTGTCAGGCATTGACATATCTTCATCATGTGCATCCATCTAGGGTTGTAGGTCGGACCGAGCAATCTGATCTTAGAGGTATGACATCAACTCCAAAACTGCAAAGGGATGGAGAGCTCCACGGGATCCTAGCAGCGTGGAATCAAGGGCTTTACAATTTCAACACAATGGCCAATCTATAATTTCACGCACGACTGCGGAATTTCAAAACTTTCTTTATGAAGTTGAGGAAATATTGCAGATAAAATATGTGGAGAGAAGACGGGGGAGACTAGGTGTGACAATCAATGAACATTGATTCATCATGGCTCGTAGAAAACTATGCGTAAGTAAAAGCAGTTCCGGAATAGTTCAGGTCATCATTATAAAATCGTTCTACATATCTTCTCCTTATCAAAACTGATTAGTCATGAAAATGAGCGGCATATTCACAGGTGTGAAGCATAAAATATGAACAGAAGCTCGCATGAAGCAGTGGTTAGAGGTGCCCAGCGACCCACACGTCGATAGTGCGATTCCGTGGCCCAAAGGTCACCAAGCCTTTGGCATTCCGCTTTCGGCGGAGAGGTACCAGTTTTGTCTGGGACGATCGCAGCAGTGGTTCGATACAACGATAAGCCATCGTAAGTCATTATGAAGGGCAGATATGCATTTAATCACCTCTAACAGTATCTAACGAGGTCGAATGCATACCTCGGGGATCGATCAACGGTGAGAGTCTTTGAGCTTTTCATGAACATGTCTCCCACATCACGTGGAAAGTCCCAAGTCGACTCAAGTGTTTCTTATGTGAAGGTGTAGAAACATGGAAAAAATGATTATGGTTCACGGCAACCAGATATTTTACTGACTGGAAAAAGATCTGCACCAAAATTTTCTGAAATTCCTTAGATTAGGAAGCTGAATATGACATCTTATATGTACTAAGGATATGCTAGATATTTTCGTTCCGATTAAACTCCATGAAGTTGTACAATGTCGAGATTATTTTACATCTTAACAAGTGTTAATTCATTACTTTATCTTGCAGGCATCACTCCATATCGAAACATTGTCGAGATCATAGCTATCGGCGAAACCATAAAGGGACCGGTTCGATGTAGTTCACAGGTTTATTCATTCTTGTTTACCGAAAATTTAAGCAAGTATTGTAGACTCAACCGAACACCACCTCTCGATCTTCTCAACGAGCTTTAAGGGATATCATTTCAAAGAATAGGGGACTCAGGTAATGAGGTGAGACGCAATATATTGCGTGACAATGAGCTACGTGGAAGATACCACTCGAGCAGAAATTCTAGTGAATGAGCCAATTCCTTATTTGACGCGGCTCTCGGTTCTCGCCTTCTAATTCTGATGCTACGGCACGAAACCTGAACTTTTCAAAAGTAATATAATCACAATCAACAAAACGCCAAAATTGTAATATTAATTTGCAAATAAATCTGTGAAAGAAAGCGTCGATTCAAAAGCGAATCACAGTTTTCGCTGCGAAACGTATTTAGCAAAAATCTCTAAAGACGCAGAAATCGCGTTTGCCAAGCATTGAAGCTCCCAGTAGTCCGTCACATTTGGCAGACTCAAATAAGGCGTGCGCTGTTATGAGGTTTTTTATGATAGACGATCGAAGCTGAATAAGCACCAAGTGTTGTAGGAGTTCTGTGTCGTTTTAGTCATATTGCTGAGCGAGAACAGCTTCGTCGTAGTTTTGCCCCTGCACTATCATTATGATACTGTGCTAAGTCAGAGATTTTCGATTACTGCTTTCTCAAAACTATTTTACGGAAGATCATACGAGCACGATTGTTTCACATCGTTATTTTGGGTGGATTACCACCACCAGTATCACCTGTCGCCACACAGACTGTCGAGTGGATGACTTGCTTGAAAAAGTGCCGATGGGTCATCAGAGCTGTTGGAATCTTATGAGCATCGAATCGTCTCAGGTTTTTCGTAAGAAGTCAGACCATATCAGACGGTCTTTTCGGTGTGTGTTTTATGTTACGTGAAACCCCGGCAGTTACGGCACTTTTTAACCGGTTGCCGTTGAACGCATTCTGTATTTGATCACATCTTCGACAGTTAAAAATTTAGAACGACTTCTTAAATTTTCTCGTCGTTGGCGTAGGTCGCATCTTCGGATCCTATATTCATTAACGGCATACGCGATATTCCATGCTTCAGCCTTTCGATTGAGCGTTTGATAGCACCAAGTGATCCTTCATCATGACCTCGTCGACCAGATTTCTGAAGCATATTTGAGAAAATAATTAAGTTGAAAACGTGGACAGGAATTCTATGTTCTCTTCATCAAATCCTCGATGCCCCTGGACGCGCCCCGGAATGTTTGCTTCATCATGTTCAACTCTGGAGCTAAGCTTTTTTATCATACTACCTTACCGTCCTCTACACGCACAAATGGAGTATTCGGAGATAGTACTTTCATTCAGCATGAAATGGCATTCAAAAGCCAATCCGTTCGTCCAATTTTTCCCACAAGCCTTGTCGAAATCAGCCATCAGTCGTTCCTCTTGGCTTATGCCTGGTGTTATGGGAGCGATGTTATCAGCAAAGCGAAAAATGTTCAATTCTTAATCACCAATTCTCACTGTGACGGAATATTCTAAGCTTATTATTAGGCCTGTTATGCCACTTATACAGTGCTAGACACGTGTTTCGGGCTTTCGACCCTATCAGTAGCACGGTGCCTTTCGGCTATTCGCGCTCTGTTATGGGGCATTGAAGCCATACAACATTACAATCTGCATAAGATGAAAGAATTACAGTGGCGTTCTTTCAGAGTGCTTACTGTCGATCGTCGTTTGCTTGGCTCAAGGCTATTACGCCAATATTATTATATATGTGTATGTGTGTATGTATATTATATGTCTATGTATATTTACATATATTTATTTATTTATTTATTTATTTATATATCGGCACTTCCAGTCTACTATTTGAGACCTCGCTCAAAATATATATATTATAAAGTTTCAAATTTCACCCTTATGTTACTCTTTTTCAATGTCAACATAAAAAGTGGTTGTAAATAATTCTGATGATAGGGTATTGCCTTGTTGAACATAACTCTCCTTCGACTACAGTATTAGCCTTATATCATGAATAGCATATATTTCCTTTTTTGACTGCTTTCTAGCAATGGCATGATGTTGAGATAGTCATCTAAGAAGATTGATGGTACGCAAAACTCGACCTCAGGAGGAAGTTAAACACACGCTTTCCACCCTTACTGAGGGCTCGTGCTCCATCACATTATTAAGGCTACTGGTTTGCACCACTCTCTATTCGATATGTACATTTGATGCCCCGCCATCAACCATCCCATAACGAGTTTGCTGTGGTAAGCACACTTTGGCATTGAAACCAACTGAGCTGACAGCTTTTTCATCGTAGTAGATTAGTGCAAATGTAATTGCGGTTTCAGCACGACCTGCAACTGCAATTAAATTTTGTAGTTTGCTTCAAATGACGAAAATAGTCGAATGGTTGACATTGAATTCCTCTGCAACATTTCGTGTAGTGTCAATGCGCATCAACCTCGATGATTAAGCCAGCAGATCAACGACGAAGATGTTACACTGCGCACAATTTCGTCGTCGATTCCTTTATATGTAGGAGGTATATCCCCTTACAAAGCTGTATTAAGCGAAAGGCACCGTGCTACAGATGATGCTAAAGGCAGGAGCACGTGTGTAACACTTTATGAGTGCCATGACAGACCTCACAAATGCTTAAATTATGTTATCAAAGTAGTCTCTATCATACAAAAGACTGGAAATTCAGAACTGGACCTTTACCACCGCCCGCTATTGTGATGTTCATAGAGCTGCTCTATACATGTTCTGTTCGTGAGCCTCGCTGGAGGTGTTAGCGAGGGATGTCTTTGACCAGGACTACCTTTCATCGTTTGATATAACATTTGAAATTCATGCACATATTCAGACAATAAACAACAACAACTATTCTTCAAAATACAGGCCACCATTATCCACCACTTTTGCCATCGGTTCGCCAGGTTTCGGATCTGATCGAAGTACCACTCCTTCGGCTTTGAATCAAAGTGCTCTTGATATGTTTCTTCAACTTCATCGTAACATTCAAATCGGCGACCTTCTAAAAAGTGTTGCTTTGATCATTGAAAAGGCCGTAATCAGATGGAGCAACGTCCGGACTATAGGGTGGATGCGGTAGAATCTCAACTTCGCCCAGTTCCTCAAACTTTGCCCTGGTCTTTTTGGCTGTGTGTGGTTTTGGCGTTGTCTTGCTCAAACAAAGCGCCCTTTCGACGAACCACTTCTGGTACTTCTCGACCAACTTGTCGTAAGCTCGGCCTAGCTGCGACACATATAGACAAATTACATATCAATAGATGCACAAGAAGTAGACCTTCTAAATGATATGAAAGTTATACACGAGTCATGCTAAAAAATTACATTCCCATCCAAACGATGAAAATTTTCTTTCCACCCTAATATTTTAAGAAATGGCGAAAACACATCTAACTAATGCGAAATGGCATGTACAGAACGTTATTCACTGTACAGTTTTGGTGCTCAGTCGACTGTGAATCTTTTATTTCTGAGAAAGTCGGAATTTTATGTTATACCATCACAGATGAGAAGATGCATGCTGCATTTGAGCTGTGCCACGTGACGGATTGATTAGTTTGCCTGGATTTCTGCTTATGTTGCCGTTTCCACTCAGCTCATTGCCATCTAATACTTGACTTTTTTCTGGCATCATTAGGGGTTCCGTGCTTTTCGAACTAGCGAAATCTGTTACACATTTACTCTCAAAAATTTTAATTTGATATCAAGCAAATTTGAAGATAAAAATTTTAGAAAACTCATTGAGCTTTATCCTCGAGTGCTTTGTTTAGACCACGCTCAAATTTCAATATATCCTCTCATCATTATTTGAGCCAACATGTCATGTGGTCTGGTAAGGGCTCTTGTACAGCTGATGAGTCTGTAAGGACGAAACAGGTTGTCTCAGGCTGTACAAGAGCCCTTACCAGACCACATGACATGTTGGCTCAAATAATGATGAAAGGATATGTCGAAATTTGAGCGTGGTCTAAACAAAGCACTTGAGATAAAGGTATAATTATGGTAAAAGTACCAGCCAATGAGCAATCGAGTGCACAACACTCTGTGTTAGGTGAATGTTTCACTTGACATAGAGTGTAAAACGTACGTCATCGATAACTATATATAAGGAGTGTGACGCTCCCGGGAGAACTGACTATGAAAATATCGACAGACGACGGGTTTTGCCCGGCTGATGAGTCTGTAAGGACGAAACACGTGTCTCGGGCTGTACAAGAGCCCTTACCAGACCACATGACATGTTGACTCAAATAATGATGAAAGGATTCATTGAGCTGTCAACCAGTTGCACAAGTGGTGGATGTCACATGCATTATTGTCTCAAAAACAGTTTGATAATAGAAACGTAGATTATGTTTTCAACTGAGTCTACAATATTCGTTCAGATATCTGCGAGACAAAATCTAAAATCTCTGTAAATATGGCAGAACTTCGACAGATTCTATTATGATAGCGCTGCTAGCTATAATCTCGACAATATTGGGATGTGGAGTGATCACTGCGGGCCAAGGTAATGGACATAAGATTGCTCGGTACTAGAGACATCTTCAGTTTTACGTATAAGTTCATGAACTCTAACGTGAATGATTGTACCTATAACACAATCCGTACTCAAGAGTTACTTCAATCTGAGCGTTCTGATGGATGGATTCCAATTTTCAAATTCAGAGAATTCAAATGTCATGCATCTCGAGGAATCATTCAACATAATGATGCAACTTTTGGCTATTGGTTATCCCATATTTTCTTACGCTTTGTGACACTTGTTAATTCTTTTGTTATTTATTTGAAGAAGTCATCAAATCAGTGGTACAATAGACCATATTAGCCGCGAAGCATTAACTGTAGGTACACTGGCAACCAGTGACTATTTCACTTGACGATAACGTATCATGGTCCGTTGTCCTATCTCTTGATAGGGGCGAGTGAAAAGGCACTGATGATGGCGAAACCGCCAAGCGAGCGTCTGCCCAACTGTTGCCGGGATGAAATTGCAGCCAAACCTTTAAAAGTCGGCTGAAAGCATTCTCAAAGACTATATGTGGACGTTTTTGAGAGGTTTTTTTAACAAACAGTCGATTGATAAGAATATAACCAACATTATGATAAGTGATATGCATCCATTCGCTGGGCATAGATTGGATGTCTTCCTACCATAATGAATGAATCTGCCGAACAAAAAATTGGTGAAGCGTTTTCTGAGCTGCTTGAAACACTTAAATTTTTCTCGACGCGAATGTTGATTCGAGGGAGCTGATATGATAGTGCGATGGAGCCATATTGGCTCTCCAAGTTAATTTCTAAACTTGATCCGAAAATTCAAAATTTACTTTTCCATGCAACCGAAATTATGAAATAACAATAGTTAAAGTGTTCTCCGTCTGTCTGAACGCAATTCTGCCGACACTGTGGCAAACATATCAATTCCGCGCTCATAAACTCGTTATTGTTGGATACAAATCAACCATTCAATTCTCGTCGCAGATGATTGATGTCCCGCAACTTCTTCTTGCCCAATCAGTGCTCCAATGATCGAAGAGATGAAAATCGGCGGAGACAGATCTGGCGAATACGGCGAATAATCCAAGTGCTCGCAGCACTAATCGGTCGACTTCTTCTTTGTTTTCTTGGCAACGTGTGGCTTTGCATTGTGTTGAAGCAAAAAGACTTGATGACGGCGGTGACGTGGAAGTGCTTGACTGCAACGGTTTCTTGCTGACAATATCACTCAGCGTTGCAAGGCCTGACTGGCGTGCAAGAAATCCCAATGAATCGGCCCACTTCGGTCCCAGGAAATGATCAACATTGCTTTTGACGCAAATCGATTTGGTCTCGATGTCGGTGTTTTTTGCTAACTTGGTGACAGCCACTAATTTGGACGACGCTGGCTCTTGAATTGCATCCAGGCAGACGGAGAACACTTCAATTAACGTCATTTGATAATTTTGATTACTTGGAAAGATAAGTTTTCAAACTTTTGGATCAAGTTCGGAAACTTAGTGGGAGACCAAATAAGAGAGCCACACAGTGGATGTGGTACCCTGGTCCAACTTCTTTTAGATGAGTAGAAAAGTTTGGTGTGCAATGTGATGTGGTCGGTCAATGCAAGAGATATTCATCGCGAGATACTTAGTAGTAGCCTCTTCCACTTAGGTGGCGAGCGGTGGTACAACGGCTTATCGAAGTGTCTGCCCAATCTATTAGTACACACTCAAACATATCACAACCTTTTGACAATTACCCAGTCTGGAAAAGAAAAAAAACTGAACAAAACATTAGTGTGAAGAATTGTGGGACAATCCAATATTTAAGATTTCTCATGTTTCTGGTGCTTTTTATCAGTATAGTGATGTTCCAAATATACCTAAAAGAAATAAGTGGTGAGCAAAAATTCAACCACAAACGGGAGTTGAACCCACGTTTCGCCAAAACTAGGGGGCGCACGCTATCATTTCACAAAGGCACTGCGTTTATGAAACGATATTGCTGCCCGACCGAATCTGTTATAGGTTGGTGGCTGACAGCCATGATAGAAACACTGAAGAAAAAAGGTAGCGAAACGGAACCCCTGTGGTATAGTGGTAACTCGCCCCCGGTATGTGTGAAACTCGGGTTCAACTCCCTTTCGAGGCCAAGTTTTTTCTTACCACTCAAATCTTTTACCTATATTTGAATCCAATATTTACTATAAACGCTATGAGATTTTGCTGCGGCAAGCACTAGAACGCTCACCGTCACCGGCATCACAACTCTGCCATCTGCAATGACTTACGCTGACAACCCGATGTTGTTGCTCAAGTTCCTGGCATAGCAACCAGCAGGGATGGCGCTCAGGCATTTGTATCACAACAACATATGGCCAACAGTAAGCCTACAACTCTAAGATATCCAATTTCTCTTTCTGTTCATGAATTTTTGAAGGACGAAGTAAGTGAGCTACAATTTCTTACAATTTGTTAGTATCTTGACAATGCTAAGTAAACTACGTCAATCAGCAAAAATTTGTTTCTTCTGGTCTTAACGTTCTCGAAAGCCAAGGTCGTAGAGCACTCCTACCTGATGCTGTGATCTCGGCCATCTGGCTCAACTGGGTGTAAGAATCACTTACGAATCACTGCTGTGCCAGAAAGTTGGCTTTGACGTAACGAAGGAAAACCGTGGGTCTTCATCATTAAATACCTGTTTGAAAGATTTCATGCAAACGTATAGTATTATTGTTTTATTCATTTCTTCACTTTAATTATGTGATTTGCATCACACCACTTTTTTCTACTACGCGGGTCCTAGTACAAACGTCTTACAATGTCGAGCACGTTTACTTATAATGAGGACAACCAGACCGCAGTATTCCGTAGGCGTTCTGAAAAGCGTGGCGAAACTATCGCACCATTCGCACGTTGAGCTGTGCCGTCGGGCACAGACTCCTCTGTGTTCATTATCTCTAATGGAAACAATCGCTAGAAACCTAATAGAAACGACACAAAAGATTCTTTAAAACAGTTTTTGTGTCTTTTTCTGGGATTGGCTTAACAATCAATGTGACAGTCGATCGTTTGAAGATTTTTGAAGAAATAAATCAGTGCTTGAAAATGTTCTTGAAATTTTATCAACTTTTTGCTTGTAATGAAAGAAGATGCGCTTTCAAGCTCTTAGTTCCTTGCAGACATGATGAAGGATGAGCAGTTCTGCACCATCGTCGGCAAAACTGTGACAGGAATTTGCATCGCAAAGGTGACAGGGAGACAATGATGTGTATGAATGCAAACAATGCGACATTGATGCCTCTTCCCACTAATCACACGTCAATTTCAGGAACTCTTGTGGTTTGAACAGCTTTCTATTTTGTAAAATTTTGCTTTTTAAAGAAAAAGAACCTGCTTAGACTACAAATATTATCACGGCAAATTGGTCCAGAATGATGTGGCAAAGTGTGGTGAACAGAGCGATTCGAATGTTGGCATCGGGTCCACTAGGATCGCACTTTTTTTAAGCATCGGGCAATGTTGGCGGAAGCTGAAATTGAACAGTGCCATGTTTCCGATCAATCTTTCTGGTTAATCGCACTTTTTTCTGGCAATGAAGCAACAATAAATTGGCTAATCAAATGAGTGTTGACTTAAACAGTGTAATGTAGCAAGTTACAATGACGTGTGCAATGTGATGAGTTTTGCTGTTGAAAATCGACTGAGAAATTACAATTTAAAATACAAGAGGCACATATCATTGCTTAAAATCCAAGAAAACGCTTACATCATTGTCTCCGTGTTGGCGATAATGAAACTAGTCGAAGAAATACCCCAAAAACGAAAAAAAAATCAAAAACGATGCAATAATGACAATAAAAGGTAAAGGATAAAGCTGTTGGCGTTGATCAGTCCCTGAGGGATGCGTCATGCATTCGTCTTCGGGTTTTAACTTCGTTTGAGGTAATTGAATGCATATCTGTCCTCCACAAATGACTCGCGGTGACCTCCCCTCTGTATCGAGTTAGCGCTGTTAATCCTTCCAGACAACTCTGCGTTCAGTCCGGTACCGATTTATCGATCCCGGAGGGATGGATGGCTTGGCCCATGTGCGTGAAATCGAAACATTAACCTCGTGTGCGGCGCAGTACACCTCTAACCACTGCGCCACGTGCGCTCCTAATAATGACAGTAAACAATACGATATACGTACTAGATGATACTTGGGGTTGAGCAAGAGCTTTGGGTAATGTTGAAAGCCTGGTCTTTATGCGCAAATTAACAAGAAAATAACAATTACTGTTCAAAGTTCGAACCGCCATTTTCCAAGATTTCCTACCATCGTTCTGTAAGATTTTGGATCTGCTCGAAAAGCCATTCCGGTTCCTTTGAGTCAAGAAATTCTTGACATGCTTCTTCAACTTTAATAAATGACTGAAATCAACGGCCATTCATAAAGTGTTGTATTGATCGAAAGAGGCTATAGTCGGATTGAGGAACATTAAGACTGTAGGAGGGTGTGATTGCTGGGATGCTGCTGCTGCTACTGCACCCCGTAAGCTATTATATGTGCAACAAATCACGATATTCAATAGGCATTTTGCAGCTGAAACTAGATAAATGTATGCAAAACTTCCATAAAAACGACACAAATATGTGGAAAAGTGAAACTTCTGAAAATATCCCAGAACGTTTTGCTCAACCTAGTATAACGAAAACGATGACACTACAAATAATCTGAAAGCAATAGCAATACAGTAATAGATGTATACATCAAAGAAGCGAAACAACGGTATCTCTTCTTCAACTACATTCGGAAATTTCGTTTTAGAATTTCGATATATTCAGAGAGGCTGACATTAGCCTTTTCGACTGCCGAAACGTAGGTAAGCCACTGAAATAACACATTGAATTCGGCTAAAATCAGCCTCCCTGTATATAGCGAAGCTTCGGAACAAGGGTTTTCAAAAAAACATCAAATGAAGAACGTCTATATCATAACTGACAGCAATGTGGCATCAATAAAAAGGCGCATACGGTATTCAATCACATCAGGTCTCAATATACTGTGTCCCCTCCTCCCTACTTTGTAGAGCAGTTGGTGAGGTGTGGCTCTGATGAGGAGGGCGGGGCTACTGAAACGTACGTAACCCACTCATATAAAAAACTTCGAAAAAGGCTTAATTTAGTGTCTTTGAATAAAACAGTAGTCATAATGAGATGCAGAAAATAACAGCAACTGCATTTTGTACATTCATGTCTAAGGCTTAAGTGTTATCAAATTATCAGGAGCAAATTCCTTTTCCTTTGAAGACGTTTCCCTTATCTGGTGTTTGATCAAATGGTAAAAATAAGTGAAGAACGTTTGACTTTGTAAATTGACATCTTTTCGATGTTACCGCAGTCGCTATCATAAACTATACAAGAGTAATCTTCTCTTTAATGCTTTATTTACACATAAAACTGGTTTCACTCACTTGTTGACGTGGTTCACCGTATAGTAGATGTTCAGAAAGTATGAATATATATATATACATATATACATATATATATATGTATATTCATATATAACGGCGCAATTTTCGGCTGGCGGGCGGTTCGCACGGCCACGAGGAGAGGCTGCTGGCGCGTGTACAGATGCTAATGTGGCAGTTTTCTAATGAAATTTATACTTTTTCGTCAATAATTGAGGTTTCTAGTTCAATAAATGGTCAACGATGATAGAACAGACTTTAGTAAGGTTTACTCTATTAGAAAATCGTAGTTGCTCCATTTATAATCCTCACATTTAAAGAGAATAGCCAAGTATTTATGAAAGGCTATATTTAGAACCTTTACCAAACAATCTGATGATATATTATTTGTACTTACCCATAATTCACTCAAATTTGTTTTTATTCTTCAGTTCTCATATACGTTATTGCATAATTTGCATAAATTCATCATACTGGCTGAAAATTGGAAAGCATTGAGTAGTCCATCAAAAATAGTGACGCTTATTGCTGCGAACCACTTCCTAGGCGTCCTTTCTGTAACGGTGTCCTCTCCTAAGCTCATTAATGATGCATACTTTGCAATTTGCTGCTTGATAACGTTCGAACTCATGTTGCAAAACTCTGAGGTTAGGTGTTTTAGGATAATTTACCTTTCCCTTCTCTTTTCTTCCCTCTTTCTTTCCCGACGTTTGCACCATCAAATTACCATTTGAATTGCCAAATTCAAACTATAAGTTAGCAAATTTTCAAAAAATTTCACCAAGTTTGAGCAATTTTACTCACCAAATTTTTTTGTCGACGGCATTCACGAATTGCCCAAATCTGGGAAAATGTCATTTACAATCATTGTAATTGTTTTCAAATAAACTTTAGTACGATTTATTTGTATTAATTGAATATTCAAGCCGTAAAGTACGGCGAAGTCGTATATATACACTTAATATTCAGGTCATGGAACAAATTCAAAACAAAACGCCGCATCAGCATGACAGTCAAATTCTTTTAGACTCTGAGATTCCTTGACTATTTGGAGTCTATTCAGAAATTTTCCAAGTTCAATGCGCTGATATTAACTTCTGCACCAAGATTGTGACTACTACCCTGAAATCATCATTGTTGATTCTTTGTAAACCTATGTGTACCTGAAGAATTCCTCTACCGAATTACACTTCCATCTATCTACTCTTCTATGCAGACAAAGTGGTTTACCCCCTTCGACAATGTATTCATAACGTGCTTGTCTTACAAAAGACTATGTACAATGTACCTGAACTCATGCAGTCTCAGTCTCTGCCGTTAGAACAGGTCACACACTTCTCTGTTCTACATAGATAGTCATATACGCGGTTTTCAATCAAAAGTTCCATATTTGCCCCCAAATTCCATTTGGATTTCTCGATTCTAACGATATTGAATGAGAATTAGAACTCACAATCTAGCAGTGGTATGTCCAACTTAGGTAAAAGAATACCTTATAAGCTATCCTCAATATTGAACGAAAGAATCACTACCATAAAGTGCCTAAAAAAGCAGTGGTCCTTCAAACTTTGCGGTTACTTATGCGACATTTCATCCAAAATATTACAAATTCAGTTGCTCTTGATAGCAAGCTTGTATGATACCGATTACCTAAGAAAATTTCGTTCCCCAAAGTCAAATGAAAGTCGCGTTTTAAAATACGGCATATTGAGGACGATTGATGGAGCGACTAATGGTAACATTGGCTATCGTGCTAATTATTCTTGTAAAAACCATCAATGTGTTCATCAATTTATGTTCTTCGTTATTCAACACTAACATCAACTTTTCCGGTAAAAAACGAAGGCGCGCTATCGTACTCACTAAAATTCGCCGATTATCACACTATCCCAAAGGAAGTGTGGAAGAAATTGTCATCGCGGCTTTTTTTCTCCCGGAACAAATTAATCAAAGCGTTTACGTAGCTGCTGATTCAGCTATATTCAGCCCTTATAAATTTCTCATGAAATGGCTGGTGAAACAGCGCTAACTAAACCTTGAATTCGTCTGTCTCGAGCAGAAAAATCATAATGCTCTTAGCACCGAGTCAAAGTTATCCTGTTGACATATTCGAACTGAAAGAAATTTCTGTATCCTTTGGATAATATTGTAATTCCATTCACATGGAAGCGCAACCACATGCAAAGAATTTAAATTGCTTAGCCGAGAAACCGTAAGTGAAAGGCTTTTCAGAATAACATGGAAGCCATCGTCTTATAAACAACAATTCTGTGGGTTGACAAATATTTTTTTTATCACTGGAATGGTGAAAAAGAAATTGCGGTTTATATATTATTGAAATGTGCCGTTTGAATACTGGAATACATACTTTAATAAAGTTCGGTTTCTAACACCCTGTTTTTGTACGCATGTTTAGCTTTATGTTTTCTTGTTTATGACATATTGCTCACTGTTATTTAACATTTATTTTATGTTGAGAAGAAGATGTTGACTGGTGAAAAAGTTTCTGTGATTCCAAACCAGCAGTTCAAAATGGATCTAAAACAGCAAAATGAACTCATAATTAATAATGAAATTGGCTCAAAAACTGTTCACGAACGTACAGTGCAATGTGGCTGAAGAAGCTTCGTAAAGGAGATGCATTTGAGTAATGCATAAATCGTAGTTACTATTCCCACCAACCTCATCAGAAGTCTTGCTAAAGAAAATCAAATAAAGCTAATGCTCCAAAGATTACACGAAGTATTGCAGAAAAACTTGACATCGATCACCCTCCTATTCTCGCCATTTGAACCACATTGACAAGAATAAATGCAGTTTGAGCAAATAAATGCAGTTTGAGCAACGTTTCAAACCGCATTTATTATTGCACCTGCACAATATCTCATGATGAAAATGTTTAGAGTGCTAATGAACGATCATTTATGTAAGAGTACACACACCTGAAACGACTGAAATTTGGAAAAGAGACCTGCCAATAATTCGCATGGTGTTCTTTCTCAAAGCGATGTTTATTTCCGGCTTCATTAATCACGTTATGGATAATCAACACTTTGTTCTATCAATGAGCATTTAGCAATTTATTTTACTTATCATCGCTGCTAATTTGTTTCTTCTCCATATCAGAGCTGCGGCGATTTGAGTCGAGTGCCCACATTAGCTGCTCTTTTGGCGATGTTTAGTGTTCACAATCGTCACAATGAGATCATGTAGGTGGTTGAAGTACCGTTTGAATGAATTGTGTGTCCCTAATGTTATCCTGTCATACCAAACTACCGCCACGCTGAAGGTGATCTGACGCCCATCACACGACATTCTCACGCAAGATTACGCAGTGATACAAGTCCTGTGAAAATTATCTTCTATAAAACATTAAATAACGAAAACGTAGGCTGGCTGTCGCCGAGTGCTGTTTTCAAAGTGCATTAAGCGTGATCTTTAGTGGTTTCTCGCGCCAGCAATTTTAGTTTGAACAAATCGGGTTGCTACATCACGATATTAGTTTTTCTAGGTCCAAGAGAACTTCATTGAAAAATCTCATAAGAAAGTTGGTATATTATACAATGCTGACGGTGCTTTTGATTTGTCATTCAGAAATAGACAAAACATATCCATTTTTATTTCAAATCAGATCATTCTTGCTAACACAGTGGAATTGAGATGAAGCTTTTCTTCGTTTCACTGCAAGTGTAATTTTAGTCACATTCAGAAGCAAAATTTTTCATGCCATCTCCTTACCTGCAGAAATCTGAGAGCAAGGTTTTCTGGAGATGCACTTCCAGCCGCCGTTCTCAAATAGTAATTGTGAGAACTGACGAACGATTTCTCTTACCATCGCCAAACTGCCAGAGTAGTGTTTGTCGATCTTCTGATGCTAATGGGCCACTGAGATTTTTTTTTGTATAACAAGAAATAGTATTCACTTCAAAGTGCCGCTTTTCAAATATCTTTGAACACGTAAGACTTGAGGCTAAAAGGCGATATTCTTGAACAGAGTAGACTTTTTTTGCCGACGGAAATATCCCCACAAATCGTAGTACTACGTGCCTGCTGTGGGGCCAGAGTCATAATGTCTGATAAATAGGAAATCGTTGAATGTCTATCACTCAGTTCGTATCCGAATTACTTTGAAGACCTTTGAAAGCGAGATAACTTATATTGGTTGCTTATGCTGCAAAAATAACAACCTGGACTTTTCACTTAGTCTTTAAACACAATAAGAAATGGAGATAAACTATCAAAGAGTACGACCTTTTACACAGATGGAATGAGACTGCAATACACGTGGATGTACAATAACAATATTTGTTTCGCCTGCAGATCGTGGAAAAATGCGGAGAAATTATATATAGCGTTTTACAGGCATTAAACTCAATGAAAAACTCAAGACGTTCCAGAAGTTTACTCAGGAGAGATTAGTTTAGCTTCACGTCACTCGCGTTCTTCGAGGCTGTCCCACTTTACTTTCTCATCAAGCATTGGCAGTTCTATAGAAAATAGCATTCTTGTGTCTTTCAATAAACCTAGTGACTTAGTTCTAGTTCTTTTTTTTCTGTGACTAAATTCAGAACGCGGTTTCCCCTCTTGCTCTTCAAATTGGCGGAATCTTGATGTCATCTCACTCCCGGCCCTGTTCCAATCCTTCAGTGAGACTATGTAGAAATTCTTCCATTGATTACTGGTCGGGCCTCCCGATAACAATGCGGGTATTCATAAAGCACAATGAGTGGGGATGAGGGCAATAATAATATCAAAGATTGATAAATTGAATTCTGATTCTAAGGGACTTTATTGTCAAGTACATTTCACACCGAAAGTTGTGCAACGTTTTCCCAAATCTATGTCTTTTTTTACAGATTTTCTTTGAAACACACTTATAACCCAACCAATATGCCGATTTCAAATGTTTTATTTCTGAGAAAAATGGAAATTTATTGTTGCAACATCATAAATGAAAAGGCGAGACCGAATTCAGCCAGCAAATTTGAGGAAACGGCGCATTCGATGGCATTTTTTGTTACTAAGCTTTTCACCGCACCTCGTTCTTTAACAGAGTTTGACATACACTTCATCTCATTAACCAGTTCCCCTGTGCTTCGGGATAACACAATCTGTCACATTACTTTTAGAACTCATTTTTATTTGATTGCCTATTGCGGTGGCATGATGTTATAATAAACCCAATAATGTAGAGTGCAGTGCAAAAACATCTGAGTCAGCTGGGAGTCGATCCCAGATCTTACTCATTTCCGGGAGCGCGTGCTAAACCATTGCACTACCGACACCCGTTTTTGGCACCACTCTTTCTATGCTCAACGCTTTATCTGTCAGCACAACCGTCTACGGTTTACAATACTTATTTTTTAATTTTTTAATTCATACCAAAACGGATTGGGGACCTCTAAAGCTTTTGAATAAGTCAAAATGTTGACGCACCTGTATTCATTCACAAATAGGTGCTAAGAACTAAGTTGTCGCCTTGTAATCGAATAATAAACAAAAGATGAAAAACGTATTCTCACTTATGTCGGCAATGTTCACTTAGATTTTTAGAAGCCAAAAATTGAAATAGCAGAATTTTTGAGCGATCCGTATATGATTTTGCTAATAAGATACAATCTCAACAGTATTGGATGTGGAATAATGCCCGCAGGTCAATGATAACGATTATAAGATTTGCTATGCTATTAAAAATTTTTCTTTTTTGAATATAGCTTATAGATTTCAATTTGTACTTTTTAGCAAGTTATTTGACTCGTCTTCAGAGTGTGCTTTTTTCACTGTGGCGGATCCCACTTCTAGCATTCATTTTTGTTTTTTTCACCTCCTTCTTAAGCGTCGTAAAGTACTGATTGAGCAAAAGTCCCTGCAAATTTAGAGCATAAGCCCTGGTGTAGCGCTCCATAGAGCCTTCGTTGTTGATTGGCTGAAAGTGGTTTAGGGGTTGGGATCGACCCCGCGCAGCAACGAGCATTACAACTGCTCTATGACGCCCCTCTCTCCCAGCTTTCTCCCCTGAATTCCTATCAGAATGAATCTATGTGGCAGTTCATCAATATGCAAAACCTGTCGCAAAATCGAGGCTTCTAATGAAAGGATTTCGAGTTCAAAATATCACTTGTCATCTCGTTGAGTGAATCCGACGAAGCACCAAAGAAACTGCCTATCAATTCCTGTTGCGTAAAAGAGTGGTCCAGTGGGACTCCTCACTTTAGAAATCTACTGTGCATCATGTCTTTCCTCCAACTTTTCGTAAAGAATTCGGACCATCGGGTTCGTGGTTTTCCTGTGTAGCGCTTGACATCCTGAGAAATCTAGTCGGTAACGGTTCTCGTTCAATGGTTGTTATTATAGCGCATCAAGTGCTCGACTCACTTTTTCTCCAATTATCCTATCCTGTAGAACGGCATCATCAAATCTCGATCGCTGCCGTTGACTTCACTTTATCCTCATTTGCGAGATACGGGTACTTCTCAGCATCGTCCTTTCGGCTTGCACGTCCAATAATGCCATAATTCGACCTGTTTACAGCGTCCTCAATGCTTTGGAACGCTCCTTAAGTCGCTTCCTTACTCTCGCTAGAACGTTCGTCATGTTGACTTTGCAACTTAGATAGGCATCAGTGGAACATTGGAGATATTCACTTCGTTGAATGTCAATAAGACATTTCGTCGCCAGTTCCGTTCCCTCGTAATCACTGTTTTTTTCGAATTAACTCGGAGACCATTTTTTCCGCATACGTCAGAATCGATCAACATTCGTTCTCCCTCTGTGATGCTTAGCGGTATAGGGAACGATGCTATCAGCGATCGTTGCTGACCGGCAAGTGAAAACCAGCCTCAGTTCCCTGTTTTACAACTTAAAGGACGAAAAATAAGCCTGAAACAGTATTCTTCAATATAATGATTGATAACTCGTTAAAAAAAACTATGAAATTGTCGTTGCAGCAAGCACTGGGCGCTTCAAAGTTAGCGGGTTCTCTTTGCCTGTCGCGATGGTTTTTACACTGGGTACTCTGGAGCTGCTGCTCAAGTGCCTGGTATTGCAGGTAACATTGGAGTGAGGCATTTTTACAACGTCTTGTGATGCAAACAGTGAGTCCTTAGCTCTGAAATCCCGAATGCTTTCCCTTTTTCGCGAATTATGGGCAGGACAAGGACGTGAGCTTCAATTTCTGTCTATCCAATCTCCTAATACTACACACATAGTTTTACGGTATTTGTCTAGAAACAATTTTTAGATAATACCTTTCGCTTTGAGTATTTTTTTAAGACTAACGCTCAAATTCCATTATGTGTGATAAACATTTTTGAACCATGTATGCTGTCTGTTATAGGGCAACTTATAGAGCCCGATATTGAAATTTGAGCGCGGTCTTAAGAAAACACTCTAAACGAAAGGTATGATATATTGAAATTACCACTCAAAAGCAATGGAGTGTACAACACTGCTCATTTATTGATATTCGCACTTAATGAAACGCGTGAAATATTAGTCATCGCCTACTCTCAGATGGGATTGGGTCCCCCGAGAGAATTGGATAAAGACTAAGGGCACCGCTCGACTGATGAGACTGTCAACGTCGAAACACGTTTATCGGGTTCTGTAAGTTATCCTATGACAGACCACATGCATAGCTCAAAATATGATTATCAGGCATATTGAAATTTCAGATAAGTTTTTCAGCTCTGGAAAAGAAGCATGTGTCCAGGTTTTTGATGTTCTCGAAATTCAAGCCCGTAGTGCACTTCTACCCGATGCTATAATCTCATCCATTTTGGGTCACTATAGTATCAACGTCAGTTACGAGCCAATGGAATGCCCTGGAGTTTCCATTACTCAAATGGAAGAGGGTGGGTGTCTGCAGTAATTTTTAATCATTTGAAAAGTCTTCGGAGAAAGATAACAAGCATTGGAAAGGTAGAAATGTAGTGTTTGTTATTACCTGAAAAAAAGGATTCCTGTTAAATAGCCAGAAAATGTCCTAAATAGGAGAAAAACTGCCATAATAGAACTAAAATAAGGGATTATAGCGTCAACGGGCGTTGTCTATCGCGTTTTCTATTGAATCATATCTTGAAAATGATGCAGTGTCCATAAGTGAAGTGTTGGCCTTGAAGGGTTTTGAGGATTTGAATTTTTAATGCTGAAAATTACTCCTGACTTCCTGAGTTTTCTGTTTCAAAAAAATGTGCTTTCCTAGGAGATTTAGTTTTCTATTCAGTGAAAATGGATATGACTCAACGGCGCTGCATCATCGTGGGCAGCACAGTGACAGCAATTTGCACTGCTATTGGGAATGTTGGAGGAATGTGCGATAAGCCATTGATGAACGAAGTGACAATAACGTCTGTTAACACCAACTACACGTCGATTTCAGGAACTCTCATGGTTTAAACAGCTTTTCTTTTTCGTACAACTTTGCCTCTGTAAAAAAAATATCTGTATAGACTACAAATATCATCATGTCGAATTGGTCTCGAATGATGTGGCAAGCTGTAGTGAACAGAGCTTTTCGAATGCTAGCATCGGGTCCCTTTGCGTCGAATTTCTCTCGGCAACTGGCACAGTCGGTGGAAACTGAGACTGGCCACATTTTTATTTGACCAAAAAATATTGCAACAATGGCAGTAAATTCTGAAGTCATATGGGTTTGATTTGTCGGAGTAATGCAGTTTTTTACTTGAAAGCGTCTGATGTGATGAATTTGTATTTAGTGGTTCTTTTGAATGCAACTGCGAAGCTTATTAACTAAGTTATCACAGGAAAAACTTTTACTGGTTATGCATCGACAAGATTCTTTCATCGGTTTCCCACTATTGGCCATAAAGAAAGAAGATGGAGAATTGTTAAAAGGTGAAGATATAGAGTGAAAAGTAAACCATTGAAATAGCATCTACTACGAAAAACACTTGGAAGCTCTACTATAATTATATTCTTCAGCTCACCAAGAGGTGGGCCAGATCTGGTAGCTGAAATAATTGATCAACATTGAAAAAGGGCCATTTCTAAAAGTCACACTTGAGGTATTCCCATATTGAGTGCTACTAAATGTCGTTCATTAAAAAATATATATGAGTACGAAAAGCCTGTGCATCCTATCGATTGGCAGTTCCGCACTTTTCTTAAATATATTGAACGTTCCCGACGTCACGTCTGTAGTTGTAATGCTACAGCACAGCTATTAACGAATGATGAAACTCTTCGAGTAAACTTATAAAGTGATATATAAAATATTTTTTGGGCCAAGGTCCGAAGCATTAAAATAAAGTATCTCGATAGCTTAGCGAAATATATTAGATCAATGGCATAGCAAAAGCAGATCAGTGTGAGCGCTGTCAGAACCAAGAAAGGCCATCTATTTCACTTAGTGATTCACAAAAATCTGAAAACACGTTTAGTTTCTTCAATAAATTTCAAAAGACAACAATTAAACGATTCACGTGAACATGAAGTAAAAGACAAAAACTTGTGAACAAATAAATCCAATCAGATCTGATGAATTGTATGGGCTAAGGTAGTGCTCAGAAGAAATAAATCCATTGAATCGACTGTTTCTAAAATCTCGTTATAAACATTCAAAATCAAATCCAAAAAAAAGAATGTTTTTTAGCCTAAAACGAGGTTGGTACGCCAGGGCCATACACCGGTGTGTTTCGGAGGCTCGTCCTCCTCGTCAGTGACCCCCCGCCCCAACATTAAGCCCTGCATTGTAGCAAGGAGGGAGGCGTATGTGGTAAGGGTGATGGCATAGTGTGCAATGACACTGGTCCATCACCATCAGTCGATGTTTCGGCTGGTAGACCAAAACTAATCCATTGAATCGACTGTTTCTAAAACCTCGTTATAAAACATTCGAAATCAAATCCAAAAAAAGAATGTTTTTAAGCCTAAAACGAGGGTGGTACGCCAGGGCCATACACCGGTGTTTCGGAGGCTTGAAACATCGACTAATGGTGATGGACCAGTTGTCATTGTACACTATGCCGTCACCACTTACCACATACGCCTCCCTCCTTGCTACAATGCAGGGCTTAATGTGGGGCGGGGGTCACTGACGAGGAGGACGAGCATCCGAAACACCGGTGTATGGCCTGGCGTACCAACCTCGTTTTAGGCTAAAAACATTTTTTTTTTGGCTCAGAAGAAAATTCCAATTCCACTGATATCTCTAGATGGAGCCGCTTAGAGATAGACTGGCACCATCGTTAGACATATCAAATTACAACCACGTAATTTATGGTTTCCCAAGTCGAGTAATACACTGTACCTGGAGAATGCGTATGGCCGTATAAGAGCGGACATATCGAGAAATGAGGTATAATTGAGATTAAAAAAAAAGGATAAAGCTCTCGGCGTTAATCAATCCCTGAGGGATGCGCCATGCATTCGACTTCAATTTTTAACTTCGTTTGAGGTGATTGAATGCACATCTGGCCTTTATAATGACTCGCGGTGGCCTCCCGCTGGACCGAGTCAGTGCTGCTTATCCTCCCAGACAAGTCTGAGACCTGTCTGGTACCAATTTACCGACCCCGGAGGGATGGATGGCTTGGTGAGCCATGAGCGCGAGATCGAACCAGTGACCTCGTGTGCGACGCAGGGCACCTCTAACCGCTGCGCCACATGCGCTCTAATTGAGATAACTGTAATGAAATATCAAGCCTTCTCAGAAGTTTCGACATTAGAACAATAAACTATAAATTTGTCAAACCAGAGGTAATTAGAATTGCTTAACAACATTATTTTACAATATGCCTCTTCACTTCAAATTTATTTCTGCCATATTTTAGGCAACAAATCAATCCCGCGCTCACAGAACTCTTCATCCTTGGATCTAAAGGCGTTGTCAATATTTTATGCAAATGATAGATGGCTGAACTTCTTCTTGCTCAATGAGTGCCCCAGCGACCAGAAGAGGTGATAGTCTGACGGAGACAAATCAGGACTGCACGGCAGATGATTTAGGAAGTTGCAGCTTTAGCCCAGTCAACTTCCTCTTCATTTATTGGCAGCTTGCCAGTGTGGCGCTGTTTTCAGCAGCATGAGATTGCGACAACGTCAATGTGATAGCGCCGGCTTGCAGCGGTCCAGATGCACGCGTGGACCACAAATGCTCCGTTGCACGGTTGATGTACTCGGAGGCCGTCTGAGCATCTCATCTCAATTCGTACTCGTAAAAACACCCAAAATGTTAATGAAGATTTTGTTCAGCGGCCATGATGCGGCAAGAGTGGAGGAATCTGATATCACGAGAAAGCTCAGAAAAGTCTGCACAAAAACGGTTTTGATTTATTCCCTGAAAATGGGCAGAAATATGCTCAGGCTAATGCCGCGCACATTGATTAGTGCTGTTAAGCAATTTTAATCACTCCTGGTCAATAAATTTGGTGTTTGTTTGCTCTAATGTCAAACTTACGAAAATACCTAATACATGGAGTGTTTTTCTTAGCAGAGAAGTTTGCTCTTAGATGAACTTGGACTGTCATGTTTGCTAGAAGTCGAGAATGAAATAAGTGCAAAACTTAAAGAACTTAAATAAAGAAATGACACAAAGTGCGCAAAACGAATGGAATGCTAGAAGTACTGGGATCGGCGCAGTAAAATGTGATAAGGGATTGTTAAATATACAATTAAATAAAAACGTGGAACTATTATCGACTAAGCACGAAACTCTTGGTAGAGACTACTTATTATTTTTCTCTGTTCATGGGCATACTCGTGCTTGATATTCATTGTGACCGATTTATCGGCACTTTGAAAAATTAAAAGTACCATTGGACTTCAATAGGGTGTTAACAGTTTTCTCATGATGAACGCTTTATTTTTGCTAAGAAAAACAACATTCATCAAAAGAAAGTAGGAAAAGAAAAATTACAACGATAGTCGACTTGAGGGGCCGATAATTGCTTTTCATTTTGCCTTTTGCCGCTTGCAGAGGCGCGAGATTCACTTTGTGGCGTTTCGTCGTCTGGATGGATATGGAGCCCTTAGTACGTATGAACAAAAGCTAGCAATGCTATCAAGATCTAGACGGTCATGGAACGTGTACTTCAAAATGTGAGCATGCGCCTGGTGGTCTTAAGATAATTTTGAAAGGATCGAGCAGGCAGTAGACATACGATTCGTTATTGCTGTTAGAGGGAATCTGAAGATATCAAAATATGAACCACAACAACGGAACAACATACCAACTCTCCATTCGACCGCTTTTTTATGGACCTTGCTCAATCTGTAATCTGACAAGGACATAACATGTTATAAAGTCATCAAGGTCTACGTGCTATACAGGTGTCTGATTCGTCCTTCCGGGACAGATCAGGTAGCACCGTCCTCAGTTCATCCGATCTCTTGAGGCTATATTCCTCTATGGAAAAAAACGACGCGCCGAGCAATAAACATAAGTGTATGAACCTTTCGCGATGTGCTCAAATAATTTTACGGCTCTAAAAGCTCAGAGAGAAAAATTTGTCTTCAATTTTTCTGTAAAAAAGAACCTATATAGGCGGTCTCGCCGAAACATAAGATTGCGATTTGTACTGCTATGTGTATCACTTCAACGGCAACAGCAACCAACTTCGTACCGGTTTAAATAGCTGACTGGTGATTTTACATGAATTGGACTTTGATGCAGAGATTTTACTCAAGTTGGTCTTTCGAAATGAAAACTTCTTATACTTTCACATTTTAGCCCTCCTTCCTTCACATCTACTATGATATAGCAGTACGTCTTCCGGGTGATTTCTATCCTCAGCAATCCCACCACTCGCGAAGGTCGTCAGACATTCCGTGTGTGGGTTTTGCTGTTGATTTAGGATTGTCGTCTTCCATATATATAAAGCCGTAAAAAAGTTCAACTGAGCCAATTCATCATGGTGCCCTGAGAGAGAAAACTAGAGCATTCTCATTTGGACTATATGGAATGGTTGCTTCCAGACGAACGTAGTACCAATATTTTCCGTCTTAGAGGCATGAGAGGCTCTGAGAACATGGGATGTGGGTCGAAGCAGAATGTTGCTCGTGATGAGCGGCATCGTTACTAACGCACATGTAACAGCAACTCAAAGTTCCCTTCAATGAATGAGCTATTTTCTAGGTGTTTAATTTTTATTCTTCCTTAAATCGAGCAATACTGGACACAGGAACTCATGTTCACGATTTCAGGCACAACGATTAATTCGTTGGAAATCTTAGTAGTTGATGAGTTTTTTTGAGATCAAAAACATGAAACACAACAAAGTTTCGTACTACATAGTTGATCTATACGTTTACACTAAAAAGTAGTTCCATTATGGTGAAAAAAGCTGAAATTATCCACCTCTTCTAACAAGTTATCCAGAGTACATGCTCCGAATATTGTTAGTTTTGTGGCCTACACAATCGTCTACGAATGCAGTAGCGACGACTATGCAGAGCTTGAAAACTCTACTCGCGGCTTATCTTTTTGCATCGGCTTGAGCTTTGAAAAAAGCACCAAGCAAGTATCTATGGCGTAACACAGTGAATAGAGGTTTCCCTCAAAACACGCTTCATCGGTGATTCGATCTCACGCCTAGCAGGTCCTGATGGTGCTCCAAATATAACCTCTATATTCGTAGTCAATTGTGACTCCATTAGGAGTGCATGTGGTGCCGTGGTTGGAGGTGCTGTCGATGGTTCGATCGCGCAGTCATGGCTCACCAAGCCATTCTTCCCTCTGGGATCGGTAAATTGTTACGAAACTTGTCTAAAGGATAAGCAACACTGACTCGATACAGCGATATTTTACCGAGAGTTAATGTAGAATCTTGATATGCACTCAATCACCTCAGTGAAAGCTAAAAATAGAAGACGAATGCATGCGCGTCCCCTAAGTATTGATCACCTCTGAGGGCTTTATCCTATGACTCCACCGCAATGCCTTGTAGATCACTATCAAGCTTACAGTCTGAAGGAACACTGCAACTAGTCATTTGCTGGTCGGGAAATTAGCCTGAGTTGAAGATGCTCGTTTGCTCGTTGGTGATAAGCTAAAAGGACATTCTTCAGAACGTCCTTTAAACTGAATCTTTGCTATGTTTCATACTCCAAATCTATTCTATCAGCTTTGCAATTGTTTACGATTATTGTTAATTCCTCAAACTCCTGTCAAAGCTATGTGTGGTTTTCGCAAAACGACTTTTGACAGAAATTCGTTTGGATCTCCTTCAATTTGATTCATCTGATTAGGTGCACTTACATGGAATCTTTCTGTGACTTTCTCTTCAGTTCAGCCCAGCCCTGCACAGCTTTGTGAGATGGATTGCTAGCTCGGTGGTATAGCGTGTCACTAATAATTTTTTCAAAGATTGTTTCAGGTGAGCCAAATCATGCATAAAAATCAAGGGAGAAATTTCCCTCGTATGAATTTGAAAAACCGACTTACCTTCAGCTTCGGCATTATTTATTAATCAAACAGTTTTGATGATTTAACCAGTACCATGAAGGTAGATAAAAAAGTTTTCGAAAGAACTTTTCAAATCGTTACTCATTTTGTTAGCCAATATTATACTGAACAAATTATTGTCCCGGAGCAGCCACAACGAGTACGAACGACTTTGGACAATCGACTCGAATCATAAGCTCTGAGGAAGAAGGTCGTCAAAATATTAGTCGAGTGAATTCTATTTATCAAACTGTCCTTTATGTTTTTGTTCTCTGTGCGCGCCAAGTGGAATGTTTTGTTCCATTTCTAGTTTTAAACTGAAATCTGCTTTCTTATGTGGACACAGAGTGGTGTGCTCGTTTTGGCAATCTATTCTTCTCCGCAAGCCTTACAAAAGATCAAGTAAAACGTACCCGATCTCATGCAATCGCCTTCTTTATTGTGAGGAGAATTATGAAGATTTTTGTTTCACAGAGACGGTCACACAACCTCATACACACAGGTTGGTTCCTAAGAGTGTCCGCGCTGTTTCAGTCACTGCTAGCGCATTGTCCAAATCTGCCCTTCTGAACCAACGTTTATTAATTTTGCATCATTGAAATCAAAGGGCGGTATGAACGATGCACTGTTTTAGCTGGATTTCTATGGAAGACACTCTTGTAATTTGTTTGAAAAGTTTCGCTACCGAGGCTATAAGAGTGTTTTATTGAGTAGATTTCAAAACTATTCAATTCTTCGGGCCTCTGAAGAAAGCGATATCACGCAAACTTCAGCCATTATTTAATTGTCGCGAGTGTTATTCAGCAAATTCTACTGCTGATAACCTCGTATCTTCGCAGAAACGTTGCATTATTCAATCTACGCCTCCGTTAAGATAGTCAACTTTAGAAAATGCTTCAAGTTGTTCGTTGTTTCCTTTTTCCATGTGGTTTTGATTTTACTTCATTTTAGTCTTTAATTGCTGTTACAATATATTAGCGGTACAAGTTTTCAGGATGTGCTACATTGTACAACACTAAAAGGCGTGGGAGTTGCTAAGCTAATTTTTCTGCGCGAAGCAGCTAAATGTGGGTAGTGCTTAATCTTACGCTATACTAATAGAACTAATTCTACTTATCAACAGCCACGCTTGGAGTATCATTCGCTAATGTCTTTATGTGTCTGTTGCTCATCAGGCCTGTGTAACGTAGTGGATAGAGGTACTCTGCAACACACGTGGTCCATAAGTCGATCCAGCACCTCAAGCTTCCAAGCCTTCAATCTCTCTGCAGTCAGCTAATTGGTAACAGAGTTAGTTGAGAGAATGCAGCACTGACTTGATGCATTGGAAAGGGCATCGAGTAATTGTGAAGCCATCTACGCATTCTGTCACCTCACACGACGCTTGATGAAGTCGAGTACATGGCCGCTCTCAGGGTTTGGCCAACGTCGAAAGCTTTATCACTTACCCTTTTCTAACTTTCATGTAGTTTCTATTATATCTTGCTAAAAATCTCATTAATAGGAGATTATAAGCTTGGCAGACGTTTTGACACTTCACAATCGTCAATGCATTGATAATCCGAGTCGATTGTCCATGGTTGTTGTTCGATCTTCCGATGTTTATCAATATAGCGAGTCGAATTCAGTGGAGAGAGTACTTTCTTGATTAAACTAACCTCACTCGGCTTTTTTTTATACAGAACGAGATTGATTTTTACCAATAATTTTTCGTTTTCCTCCGTACGTCTGTTCGCATACATTTCTATTCACTCCACGTTTCCTAGGTTTTCAGTGCTGCCTATTGCTTTTCGTTCTAGCAGTATGGTGTATACACTGGCATACGTAAATATACGCATATTTTTCACATTTTTAGTAGGAAATATTTCTAGTGCTCTAATTATTAACGATCCATCACAGAAGGCATTCCGAGCTCGGTAAGTGTTTTTAGAGTCAAATGGGATTAAGAAAACTTGTTTTCAATAAGTCACATAATTAATTTTTGAGCCACGCATGTCAGTGGTCTATCAAAGAGGGCTGACTTATAGAGCCCGACACACGTGTTTCGATCATGCGATCTCGTCAATCGTGCAGTTACCCTTTCTCGTCTTTTGCCAATCCTGTGTGGGTGCTCCACCCCCACACAAAGAGTCAGAGAGGACGAACGTTTTACATTCTATGTCCAGTGAAATTATCACCGAACACAGAGTGTTGTACAATAAAACTTGTTTTATTTCCGTTTTTTATCGCCCTATTTATTTTTTCAAGAAGTCGCCAATGCTGAACTTTTATAAATAGTCTCGGCATAGCATAACTTTCGTTTCAAGTGTTTTTCTTAAGACCACAGCTCAAATTTCAATATGCCTTGCAATCATTTTTGAGCCACGCATGTCAGTGGTCTGTCAAACAGGGCTGACTTATAGCCCGATACACGTGTTTCGATCTCGGTAAAATTTACATTCTAGAATTATGGCGAGATGATAGGACTGTAGAAGACAACGATGATGTTGTGGGGACGAAGAGCCGATACTTGAACGTCGCGCTGGAATCTACAATGTGGGGATCATTTAGAAAATAACGCTTCATGCCTTCTATTTCTTACTAGTTGAGCGTATTTTCCGTATTCTTCAAAAATTCATTGATTTGAAAAAAGCTAGACAAATGTGCACTACTTGCAGTCAGTGTAAGATGTGTCTGTATGGAATGTTTCAATACTGTCTATCAGATTTGTGGTCCGTAGCACTCTAAGAAGTCCAATTAGAGATTTAGGAGTATAGATAGGAACTTTATAATGTATGAAGAGGAATTGCTTTAGGACTTTTGCTCTACTAGATTTATTCCTACATAACTGTTGATAGCGCGCATGTGGCGCAGTGGCTAGAGGTGCTCTGCGTCGCAAGAGAGTTAATGGTTCGATATGGCGCTCATGACTCATCACGCCATTTATCCCCCGGGGGACTGTAAATTGGTACCGGATGGGTCTCAGACTTGTCTGGAAGGATAAGCAGCACTGACTCGGTTCAACAGGAGGCCACCGCGAGTCATTGTAGAGGCCACATATGCATTCAATCATCTCAAACGAAGGTTAAAATTGGAAACGAATGCATGGCGCATCCCTCAGGAATCTGATCAATGCCGAGAGCTGTATCTTTTATCCTTTTTATAACTGTTGATCTTTTCTTAATCTCAATTATTCTACGGTTGAAAGAGCCGTTTCGAGCACTTCAATAAGCACTGGGATAACTCCCACGCAAATTAGGAAATCTCAGTTTCTTGTGTGGGATTTTCCCACTCAATGCCTAGATATTGTCTCTATTTTCACTTTGTTACAAGCCTCGGCCATGTCTAACGATACAATCGCGATTACAAAGTGCGTTGATGCAGCAAGACATGCCAGAACGCACGCTGCCAAAAGACGATAGACCAGTTTGATGAATTGGACGGAGTCGAGTTTCCGCCGCATCGCACCTACATCCAGAATGCACTCCATCCGACTTTCGCTTTATCCGACCAGTGCACCACTTTTTGGAGGATCGTCGATTTGATCGTTTGATGAAGGCGAATGAAGCATGTCAAGAGTTCTTTGATTCGAAGTCGAGAAAGATGCACCTCGACCAATTCCGAAACTTGACGAGATAGAAAGTCGTAGAAAACGATGGCCTTCATTGTGAAGAGTGGTTATTATTTTTTTATCTGAAATTCATCCACGCATTTGTCAATTTTTTGAAAGGTGCTCCAACTTTCTCTCCAGCCTAATTAATTGCTGAGAGGTGACTGATTTTCCAGATTGATTTCTTGTTGAATGATGGTGGTTGTATATGTTGTTGACTGTTTCAATAAATATCTTGAGCAGAAATTCTACAACGTCGGTGAAAAGGCTGAATGAGAACAATGCATTCTTCTAAAGAACAACTTATCAAATTGATGTATGCGAACTGTGATACGGCTTATAGCGTCTGCATACAGAGAATCTCCACATAAAAATTCTTTTCAAAAGATCCACATTGTGAATATTGTGTTTTCGAGTTACACATCTGTGACATCATCGAAAGAAATGTACAAAAGAGTAGAATTCTCTGAACTGTGTAGCCTTCGCATTGAAAAATAGAGACTAATGTCTAGCTTGGCGCTCCTTTTTGTTGAAAGGAACCCTTAACAATGATTTATTTTTTTGCAGTGAAAGAATTAGAATTAGGCATACGGATTTGAGATCTTACCATATACTACCAAAAAATCCACTGTGAAGTCGAAAGAGCGCACTTCAACAGCAGAAAGTTCTCTCGTTAGTAGAACAACTGACGGACGTCTTATCACATTCCAAGCCTAGTATCGAAATCACCACCTTTCTAGCTATTGAGTGACTACATAAACATAGATAAAAAAGAAGAAAATGTTTTGTTAACACCCAGAATATAGTCCTCTTCGGAAGGTGATTTTCTCTTTGAAAATTAGGAAGTGATTCAATATATAGGTGTTCTTATTTACTAAAATTATCAATGAAGAAGTCGTTCCAGTAATCATACATCATTTTATAACGATAGCGCCCTTTCAAAATTCAAATTATCAAATAAATTTCCATATTTACGTCACATCATGTGCTAGGAGCGACAATGGTATCTTTTCACCGACGATAAGGTCGTCATAACCCTCAGTTGGCCGCGCGTCCGGACGGTTTCGACGATTGGTCCGTGCTCCAATAAAAAAAAACAAAATATCACTAATGAGACATTTGTATGAATAATTAACAAGATCAGCGCTAATGCTTCACACAGTCTTGCCATTATCAAAGGAAAAAAAACCCTATCCTTGCGGAGATGTAATGTGTTTCCAGCTGTTATTGAACATTTTCTTTAATCTTCTTGATGTTGCTGTAGTCATTAGATAGGTTGAAAATTTTTCAAGATCTCCATAATACGTTCTACTAATAAATAAAAGACAACGTTTTGCAATCGTAGTCCATTTTTTCTAATACATTGCGGGCGGATCTTTGGGATTATCTAGTCAGATTTCGATTCTCATGAACTTTTTTGCACCAAAAATTTATTCATCATTGAAAGAACTTTTTTTCTAAAAGAATAGCGCTCAATGTTTTGAAAATCTTACTTTTTGAAAACGATTTCATGCTCAGTGCAATCGCATTTCATGGATTTCTCTCGTGAGCCCTTGGTTTTTTCTTGGAAAAAAAACCCAGAAACTGTCATTCTATGTAGATATTCCAACTTCCAAGTGTTTGAATGAGTCGGCTGTTACGTGGTCACCAAGCACTAGGTCGACTATTAGCGTAAGCCGCTTTCCTGCTGGTTATGTCAGTAAAAATTCGGATCGTTAATTATTGTACGTCTTTCAAACTCGGGAACTGCCTATCCGTGACTACCTGAAAACACCTCTGCCCGGCTATCTTGAATAACAGCAGCAAAATTTTGATGAGGAGGAAGAAAGACAAAGAGCTTCAATTTGAATCCGAAGCTGAGACGCAAACTCGAACACTTGCATGAAGCAATAATGACGGATGGAAGGAATGCTGATCTCAGCATGAGATGTGGAAAGGGGTCATCTACGCATCCAAATGTGCAATGAAAACACTTTGCATTACGTACTTTTTCTCACACTTGGGCCGTAAATCGTAATTATTTCTCATCTCCATAATTTGCAACATCGCAATTTTTTCTCATACAACAACTGGATATCGAAATTGTTCCCACGGATAATCCATATTTCGCAACCTTCCCACACATCATATTAGAAATCATATATTACTACGACTTTAGTGAACTCCAATCACAATTTGTGCGTATCTCAGCACGCCTTTCATTTGATTATTTTCTTAATTCATATTCCAAAAGGCTATTGCACTTTTTCGTCTTCTTCAAGTACAGTGGTGCCTTGGTACAGCATCATAACAGGTCGTGAAAAATTCTATCGTATCCACCTAAGAAAATTAATTCTACAAATGTGTTTTGCTCAAGTTTGTGCTCATCGGAGAGCTCATTTCCTTTCGCATCGGAAGACATATCATTTGTCTACACAACGTTCAAAATGGAACTGTCCAGGGCAGGAATTCGTCTGCTGCTCCACTTTAGCTACAAATTTGGCCTCAGCTCTTCTGGGGCTCATCGACAAACCTGCAAGCCGCACAGTGACGAAATTTGAGACGATTGTACAGCTCAGCGTTGATTCAAGACATTCCGTAGAGGAGACCAACGACCAAGAGCAAGAGGGGTACGCGAGATATCCACGAGAAACAGCTTTTCCGACGCCAGTTAAGGATTTCAAAAAAGAGAAGAAAATCATGGTACCTTCTAAGATTTTGCTAGAGTTGTTCACTGGAGTTGCTCAAAAAAGGACAGTCGACAATTGTCATACTCTATTGCGAGATCTTGAATAGTATTCATCAGAATCTGAAAAATCGCCGATCTCCAATCACTCCCTTGTACGACAACGCAAAACTTCACACAGCAAAGCGACAGAAATCATATGGCAGGCGCTGCATAGCGAGATTCGGAGCATCCGGCCGCGCAGCTAAGGCTTGGCGCCGAATGACTATCACTTATTTCGTAACAGTCATATGCTATGCATCGATAATCAATCGCTCTAGAATAACGCCACGGTGGCTGTTATCGTAGAGTAAGTGTATAAAAACCGTCGCCGATTCCTCTATATAGGGCTAGGTCCCCAAGGAACTTAATGAACGAAAGCAGCTGACGAGGCTCTTAGGCCAAAACGCGTGTCTTGTACTGTATAAGTGCTCATAACGGATCTCAGAAAGGCCGAAAAGATGTTATCAGGTGTATTTGGGCCAAGCCTCAAAATACTCAATGGCAATATTCCATTTGACAAAGATTCTTCGAGTGGTAAGAATATCCAAAATGTCCCCGAAATGAGTGAAATGTTCGAATTTTCTTCAAATTGAATGATAGCGAATTTTACTGTCGACGGAATCTTCAAGATATCAAGTATGTGGACTGAATTGTCGTGATGTGGTAGGAACTATCAACTTATCTTTTGTTTGAGCTCGTTTGGTGCATAAGAAAATTTTTTCTATGCATTTTGAAAGTAAGACAGGATTTTTTCTACAACCCTATCTCGAAACGCAGTCTTATTTACCTGCTTAGACACTCATACACCCCGTTTTCAAATGTATTGAAGGTCTCAGTAGCTCTCACACACATTTTTGCTGCAAATGTCACTCCGTTGAAAGGGTAGAAGTGTGACTTGAGGATATCTTGAGGACCTGTGCACTGCTCTCCTCATGTTGAATGATGAGTAAAGCTTGTTGTTTATCCTTCTCTAAATAGCCGAGTTAGAGCACTCTCAACTCCCTACTAACTAAATGACCAAAGGTAAATGAGAGATCCGGAATGTTGAATGGTATGGGAACTTTGACACGTGGGGCTTTGAGAGTTAAAAGACGCGTTTAGATCCTTAGCAGGGACGAGTGCTAACCACTGCACTATTGGGCCCTCTGTTCTGTTATCGTCTTAAGAATCTTGGACAGTATGGTTATGACATTATTAATTACACTGCTACTAAGACGCTGAAATAAAGAATTCTTGCAGTTAGTGGAAAACGCAAGGCAGCCGTCTGAAGTAACAAACTTCATTGGAAATAAAGAATCCTAAACGAAGTGTGATGCTTTCCGACATCCTTGAGTGAACACAGCTCATCCGCTAGCGTTGATGTGGCCTAGGGAAACTGCGGACTATTGAACTTGCTTAGCCTTTTCGAGACCAGGTATGTACAAAATGGCACAATGGCTTTTCTGCGGTTTTTCTTAGAGGAACAAATTTGTCAGTAAACTTTTAGTAGTCATTCAATAGGATAAAAAATTGATTCTAACATTGGGCTCGGTTTGTGAAAAGGCTTTCTGGTGCACTGTGGCAACGAAGTGAGAATGTGCATTTTACCTTCGGAGTGTAGAGTGTGTCCCGCACGCGTGTTTAAGTAACTCTAGACAAAGTTTAACACTCATCTAATAACTTGAGAGACTGCAACTCGAACAGTGGGCTTGATACTGTAATATTGCGCTGCAGCAACGTGGAACAGAAAATTACGCTTTCCCTTCAGCATTCGCTACTTGCTGGGCCGGGATTTCTGCTTGGCTTTTCACCTGAATTTTTACTGATAAGTCAGCAACATTTTCACAAAAAAATCTTGGTGATTTCACATCATAGTTTGAATTTCGAATAAGGTTTTCATGAAGCGCTGTAAAAAAGAAGAAAGGTTATAATTTGTAGTGGGTTTCTTTGGTATATAAAATGGAAACAAAAAGCTTATATGTATAAGAGTATAGAACAAAATCTTTTCAACGGTTACGAGAAAATTTGAAATTTTTTCTATGAAGCAATCATTTCTAAATACCGAATATGAGCCCTTTCGGTATGGTATTTAAAGTCCAAAACGTAGCGTCATTTGAGAAAAGGCGACTTTCGCTATTTTTGAAGAAATGGCG
>JAHQIW010004359.1:0-38995 GCA_019055375.1 Parelaphostrongylus tenuis | reverse complement strand
GAGAAACGCCAATGTATCACTTGTGAAGATAAAGTTGCTTAGAGATAGTGATGACTGATCGAACACAATTCTTTTATTTAACTCGTTTTCAGCGGTGGTGGATGTTATGGATATACCAAATTATGTGAAGTGACGTGCACAACTTTTGCATCAGGCGGGACTCGAACTCGCATCATCCCATCAGAGGGCCGACGCCTGTTGTGCCTTTTTTCTATTCTATTTTCTACAACGAATCCGTCTGTCAGCAATCAACCGTCACGGTTTTGGCCTGATTGGCCGGTCTCGATATTGGATCCACTCACATTGACAGATAGTGGGTATTCGAGTCGACGGTCAATTGCTGACGATAGATGCGATGTAGCGCGGAAAGAGTAGTGGCAGAAAGGTGTCGTTAGTGTAACGAGTAAGGGCACGCGCCTCCGGATAGGGTAAAATGCGAGTTCAAGTCTCGCCTACCACAAAAACGTTGCACATCACTCCACATTATTACGGATGTTAATGACTATCTAACTATTCTTTATGAAGCTTTTTACAAATTCTTTCTAGGCATACATTTATAGTGTGAGATCGATGGACTGTGAGGAAAGTACGACTGATACATAACTTCTATCTATTTTAGGTCAGTTATCTGAGTCGTTTCAGTATAGAACTGTTACAGATGTGGTAAGGGAGTGTTTGCTAGTCGAGAAGAAAATAGTGAAAACGCTTCGGGAAGCAGTGTAGAAATCGACGATCCGAATACTTCTTCACAGCAAGAATATAACCTCCGTGAAACGGAATCTCGTCTCTATCGATCTGGTGTTACAATGTGACACAGATCCAAGACTCTTCTAGTCTCGTGCAAACCACTAACGTTTCTTAGGAAGGCAGTGGCCTTAAGAGTTCTTCACTCATTCTCGGAGATTGTGCTGAAACGTTGTTCAGTAAGAAAAGGCGTTAGTTATTCAGCGTCTGACGTGCAATACGTTAAGCTTCCGTTTTTAGTTTGCTATTTTGAAACAACGTTCCCATGAATTCAGTGAGCCTATAGAGCTATCTTTATCAGCTTATTTGTCTAACTTTGTTCATTTTTATGGAATTGAGTATTTAATAGTTCATTTTGCTCCTGAACAATATTGAAACTAGTACAAAGAAATTCACAAAGATTTGCTTGTTCTAGTGCTATTCTTCATGACCGCTTATAAACCGAGTTTCAGTTTGTTGGTTCAGCACCGCAGCTTTCTTAGGTTTGAATCGTTTGAAAGTTATTTAGCTTATCTATTTTCCGTGATCTTTTTTTGCCCTATCTCACAAGTTTTGGGCGTCATGTAGCAAACTGTTCAACGTTTCTATTTCTTTCGTGTTGCATATAGATTCATTGACTTTGGTTATGTGAGGTATCCATGTTCATACGCTGTTATACATCGGCGTATATTGATAAATATTGAATCCATATCCTACATACGTTTGTTTCTGAGTGAATAGACTAGTTTTTTTTTTGAGGACTGCCGGAGATTTTGTGCATAGAGATCTCTGTTCCACTTTGTGCAGATAAGGTACCAGCTCAGGACGTTGCGTTCTTTACTATCTGTCCTAGCTTGCCCATCAATGAGTCATATCAGCGATGGAAATCATATATTGGAAAGTGCAGTGTTTAGCTAAATTGGCACACTTTTGGACTAATGGGATTCATGGCAGCCAATATTATTATTATTGTTGTTGTCATTATGAAATTTTATCAATTCGGCAAAATTAGTTATCGCGCTCCATTTTTCAACGCATTGAGAATGAGGCCTTTTCCGCCTGCATCATCGGACTTACACTAACTATTAGATAGCTCAAATCCAGGCGATTCCAATACTGTGCATGGTTTATGAAAAGACTTTCTTAGTGCAGTGTAGCTGTGAGAATAAAGTTGCCTCACACGCCTGGATGGCGTTGGGAATGGCTGTGTGAATAAGATCTCAAAGTGGTCGCAACTAACCGCACTGAGGCTAGAGTTCGTGGATGCGTTTAGCAGACTTCCAATCATTATTTAATAGCATGAATTGAGATGATTCTGAAGCCAAGTGTGGTTTTGAAAAAGTGTCCCACAGAGCGCTGAACGTGCGAAAGGAAGATTGTTTTGTATCGTTAGGCTCAGGTTTCATAGGCTTAGTAGCGGGTTTATTCCACATTATCGAAGAAATAAAAGTCCAAGCCCATTGAATGGTGAGGAGTTTTTCTCACAGTTTTGATACAGAAATGCTAGGGATTTTAATGAAGCGGAGAAGAAATTCTAAATAACTGAATACGCGCTATAATGTAAGCCCGAGTGTGGAACGCAGCTTTATTCTCGCTGCTACATTGCGGAAAAAAGGCTCTCCAGAAAGCTATCATGAAGTTATAACCGCCAAGGTTTAAGCTATCGAATGATTGCTAAAGTCTAATGAAAAAGCTTGAAAGGTCATATTATCAAAAGGTTGAAAAATTCCCATTGAGTTGTATTGAATTTTATATTCTTCCATAAGATCGACTGTTTTTAAAACCTTTTAAGGTTTTAAAGGTTTTAAAAACAGTCGATCTTATACATTAATTTTGGTCTACCAGCGGAAATCCATCGACTGAACAGTGGTGGTGTACCAGTGTCATTGTACACTATGCTGTCACCACATACGCCTCCCTCTTTGCTTCAATGCAGGGCTTATTGTGGGGCGGGGGTCACTGACGAGGAGGCCGAAACCCCCGAAACATTGATCTATGGCTCTGGCGTACCAACTTCGTTTAGAACATTCTTTTTTGAAATTATATTCTTCATTCCTTTCTGTTCGACACTGTTCTCTCTCTATGGTGGGTTTTTTTTTAATAAAAGCAGTGTCGCACCGCAAAAACTCATAATAAAATTTTTCAAAATTATTAAGCGTTGGGAACAGTTGGAGACTTTCATAAAATCCACAGATTGTTGGAAAGTACAACTTAGTGAGATTTGCTTGTACGTAAGAAATGTAAATACGGTCTACATGTATTCTATTGAACATTTATGAACTGTAAAGAGTGAAATAAATCTTCTTTTAAGCGAATGTTTAAAAAATTAGTAAGCGGCTAAAGAAATAATAAATCTAGAAGTTTCATTAGGGCAGACTAATGGTTGAAAATAATGTGACTTCACGTACAGAAATCTATCCACGTCGGCCCTAAGTAATAAGTTGAGGAAAAGTTCTGAGAAAATCCTTGAAAAGAAAAAAACAGTTATTTATGCACCTATTACACCCGAACAAAGACAAAAGTAATTGTCAAACTTTTACTTTTACTACTTTTACTTTACTACTAACCACCGTGATTTTGCCAACTGTGTCTTCGCCTCAAGCCAGATTGATGCGTCCACTTGCCACCGCTGCATTTGAACCCAGCAGACATTTGTTTATCATCAACAACCTAATTTGCTCGTTTGTTAACTCCATCTTTAAATAAGTAGATAAATTATATACCAATCAATGCGGGAGAAGACGGCTTTCAAATGAGCCCAAAAACACAAAAAATGGCCAGCACCCAAAAAAGTTAGTTTACAAGCGTTTTCTCAGAACCTTTTCCCCAACCTATTATTAGCAGACGAATAATAATTTTGGAACATCAAAACTTTCGTCATGAAAATGAGAACACATTGTAGATTGAATGTTGAAGGGTGTAGCAGGTGTGACAATCGAAGGATAATCATTACGGTTCGACAACTTGTAGAAATCTATGCGATGTAGAAGTGCAGTTTCGAAATAATCATAGTCGTCATCGTAAGGACTTCTGCAACTTGACAGCATATTTTAAGCCTTTAATGAGGTCTGTTATGGCACTTATACAGTGCAATATGTTTCGGCCTTGGAAACTTCATCAGTTGCACGGTGTTTTTCCGCCTCAGAGGGATTGCCTCAGACGGGACGTCACGTCATACGAGAACCACAACAGACGTTAGGAAAGCCTCAAAATATGCTGTAATCATGTATTTATTTTGAGCGAAGTCTTAAAAAGCAGTCGAATACAAAGATGTTTTGAACTTTTTTTGCTCAATAAAATGATCTTTTAGGTCCAATTTTCGCGTTTAAAAATCTCTAACAATGACTTTGAGGAATGTATGGTCCCCTCTGAAGAATTTTTCAAGGTCCATTTGAAACGCTTGTATTTCGCTTTTCGTCATAGCTTGATGTTGATGCGTATGCAACGACGATGTTCAAAGCCGGTAATGAACCACATCGTTTCAACCGCAATCGTCCGATACGGGTTGTTAGTTGTTCAAAGGAAGCATTTCTCATGGTCAAATTCGATTTAACGAGAACGCTAACATCGCCGACGTTTCCTCGATCGTATGTTACAAGAAGTACTTCTCCGAAGTCATAAACAGCGTGAAAAGGGTGACATCTGTCTCCACTCAGACGGATGACGTTGCTCCCTCCTGCTTGCGTTTACAGATCTTTTACAGGAGATGCGCATGTAGGTGTTCGTTCGTTATAGATATAGATCGTCACTTGACTCCGTTTCGATTTTGGCGACCTAGTTAGGTCCTGAGATTTTACCAGCCTCCCCGTACTCGTCCTACCCACGCTGCCGTAATGAGGGGTACCTTTTGTGATTGGGGATTAAAGCTCGTTTTTACCACTGTTTTTAATATCCAACATATAGCTTGCTGGGCTCTGGAACGTGTGGGCTGAGTACTTACAGATGTATTGCCAGTCTCCCCCGGAAGAATAAAAGGACCTTATTTGTTGGAGGCGACTCCAAACCGCTACCTGTACTTACCAGTTGCTTGATTGCAAGCTTTAAGCCAATCTGACTCTTTGAAATGGTGGTCCGTACAATCTACACTGGAGAAACAGGGAATTCATTCTACGAATCAACCTGTATTTCTGAGAAGCACATGGTTGATTTTGGTATGAGTTTAATTCCCCTACTGACCATCTGAGCACGTGACACGTGCTGTCGCAAGCAGCCGGACTGAAATCCCTCAAAGCGGGGAGATCCGTGAGGAGCACGTTATGTTTTAATGGAGTACGATTTTGGAATGACGTAGACTGTAGAATTGTTTACGACAACGGATCATGCCATTGTGGAATAGGGAAAAAACTGACATGTGTATTTTTTTTACTTCTACTTACGCGAAATAAATTCACATATGGATCAGAAACTAATACTTCCTACTTTCGATTTATCGCCACATAGACAGACTGTCTTAAGGTTTATACATAATCTTTGAGTACCTTTTAGCTATTTTTCCGAGGCTTACTACATTATATTTCGTTCCTGGTAACAATTCGTTTACTACAGTATATTTCGTTCCTGGTAACAATTCGGCATTCACATGTTTTGGTGGTTCCACCATCGTCAGTGTCTTTTCGTCACCCACTCGCCCCTTATCATAGTGAACAAACGCCGAATAATGGTAAACTATCGGCAAGAAAAATCATGCAAGCCAGCGTACCTACAGTCGATGCATTTCGGTTAGTATGAACAATATAATACCTTATAACCGACTGCTATGACTGGCATCTAAGATGACGACACCGCCGAATGCGCGCATGCCGCATTATCGCTACGAACGAAATTTGAGGTAACAAACCTCGAAAGGCGGCAAAAAACATTTTCAGAGACTATATACCGAATATTTTCATTGATGTTTCAGAAAGCAGTCAATTGAAGAAGGTATTATAGATATAGAAGATTTTCGAATTTCCGTATGTAGTCAACTTTTGCTCGAAGATTTCTGGTTCTCTGAATGTCATTCAAGGACGGTCCTCTTTAGCGTTATTAGTACACTTGTTAGGCATTAACATATTTTCATCATGTGCAGTCATCTACGGTTGCAGATCGAAGAGAGCAATCTGATTTTAGCAGTATCTGACATCAATTCCACAACTGCAAAGGGATGAAGAGCTCCACTGGATCCTAGCAGCCGTGAAATGAAGGACTTTACAATTTCAACACAATGACCAATCTATAATTTCACACACGACTGCGGAATTTCAAAACTTTCTTCATGAAGTTGAGGAAATAGTGCAGATAAAATATTTGGAAAGGAGACGGAGTGACTAGGTGTGACAATTGAAGAACATCAATCATGGCTCGACAGTTTATAGAAACTACGCGTAAGTAAAAGCAGTTTCAGAATAGTTCGGGTCATCATTATAAAGATTGTTCGACATATCTTCTCCTTATGCAAACTGACTAGTCATGAAAATGAGCGACATATTGACAGGTGTCAAGCGTAACATATGAACAGAAGCGCTCATGAAGCAGTGGTCAGAGGTGCCCAGCGACCCTCACGTCGATAGTGCGATTCCCGTGGCCCAAAGGTCTCCAAGCCTTTGGTATTCCGCTGTCGGCGGAGAGATACCAGTTTTGTCTGGGGCGATCGCAGCAGTGGTTCGATACAACGATAAACCATCGTAAGTCTTTATGGAAGGCAGATATGCATTTAATCACCTCTAACAGTATCTAGGGAGGTCGAATGCATCCCTCGGTAATCGACCAACGGTGAGAGTCTTTGAGCTTTTTATGAACATGTCTTCAATATAACGAGAGAAGACCCAAGTCAACTCAAGTGTTTCTTATGTGAAGGTGTAGAAACATGGAAAAAAATGATAATGGTTCACGGCAACCAGATATCTTATTGACTGGAAAAAGATCTGCACCAAAATTTTTTAAAAAGCCTTAGATTAAGAAGCTGAATATGACATCTTGTATGTACTAATGATATGTTAGACATTTTCGTTTCGATTAAACTCCATAAAGTTACACAATGTTGAGATTATTTTACATCTTAACAATTGTCAATTCTTTACTTTATCTTGAAGGCGTCACTCCACATCGAAACACTGTCGAGATCATAGCTATCGGCGAAACCATAAAGGGACCGGTTCGATGTCTCCCCTTGTTCACTGGTACATTCATTCTTGTTTTCCGAAGATTTAAGCAAGTATTGTAGACTCAACTAAACACTAACTCTCGAACTTCTCAACGAGCTTCAAGAAATATCATTTCAAAGAATAGGGGACTCAGGTAATGAGGTGAGACGCAAAATACTGCATGATAATGAGCTACGTGGAAGATACCACTCGAGCAGAATTTTTAGTGAACGAGCCAGTTCCTTATTTAACGCGACTCGATTTCGGTTCTCGTCTTCCAATTTGTGATGCTGCGGCACAAAACCTGAATTTTCCAAAAATAATATATTCACAGTCAACAAAACGTCAAAATTATGATATAACTTTGCAGACAACTCTGTGAAAGAAAGCATCGATTGAAAAGCGAATCACAACTTTTGCTGCGAAACGTATTTAGCAAAATATCTCAAGACGCAGAAATCGCGTTTGCCAAGCATTGAAGTTCTCAGTAGTCTGTCACACTTAGTAGGCTTAAGAAAGGCTTTCTTAACGGAGAGGTCAGCTGGTAGCCAGATCAGGTACTCAGATAGAGTTACACTGATCGTTTAGGGTCAGGCGGGAGGGGGAATCGGGTATTAGATTTTGCGAATACATTAATATGAAGAAGGTATCGGGTAGTTGTGTCAGAAATGGAATGGAAGAAGAAATAACTGGATGAAGGCATTATGGCTTTCCGTGAGGTAGGAGAAAATTACACTTGATGAAATTACAAAAATATCAAAATGGAAAGTACAGTGGACATTGCTGAAAAACTTACTTTCGACTGATATTGACTCGCTCAGAAACAATAATAATCACATAGTCTGATAACATCTCTAAGAATCCTAGAAACATGTTATCAGATTATCAGTTTCTTATTGTTTTTTGAGCGAGGTCTATATAAACAGTTGGAGTAAAGGTATGATTCATCATACCAGCCATAAGCGCTCGACTATGGTCACTGTAATGTCGGGGGCTTAATCACCTGACATTTGGTGATTGGAAATAATGTGGCTTCGATTCCTTTATAAGTAGGGGACTAATGCAGGGATCGGCTGCAACAAAGGGCTCCGTAATACTGGTGAGCCAGGAAAGACGAAACAGGTCTGTGTAAGTGTCATATGAAACATAAAAAAGCTCAAAACATGTTATCATGTTTAGATTATTATTGTTAAAAACGAAAGCGATGTGATGAAAAATCCTTGTTCACCATTTTGAACGTTCCAGGTCCACTATCAAGGTGGTGTTTGAAGACCGCCGTTAATTTCTCTCAATTTCTATGCGATTTGGAAACAAAACAAATAGGTACATTGTTAGCGGAACACAAGTAAGAAATTGACCCCATTCGATGGACAGGAAAATTTGATAAGTGTGTTAGTAACCATTGTAAAGCTTAAATATCTGGCAAGCGCTGTAGATAACCGGTTTTTTGAAAACGTCCATTTATAACGCTTCCAGGAAAGGAAAAAAAATTGTGTTTCACACACGCTCTTTTCTCGCAAGACAGAGCTCTTTCTTCAGGACTATTAGTAATCGTTCGATATTGTAAGATTTAGAGATTCCAATCTGTGCTTGGTTTCTGGAAAAGCCGTTTCTCTGCAATGCATCAGGGGGAATAAAATTAAATTCACATACTCTAGCATGTGTTCTTTGAGCAAATCACGGGCTGAGAGGTGTGGATGCAGAGGAACGGTTGAACCAATAAAATTTCTTATTGTACATTTTATACAGTTGGCTCTTGATTGATTTATGTAACGGCTGCAAACTTTTTAGTGGTCTGATACATCTTTACAATTGTTTTTGAATAATCATTTAATAAGCTGGAGCGTTGTTTTCTTGTAGTAGGCGAGAAATTCGGCTGAGAAGGTATCTCAATCAAAAGTAATCCAATGATTTCAAACCCACAAAAAAGCTCTAAAGCAAATATTGTTGTTTTTCAGGAAAAACAACTGTATTCAATACGACTTGGCACTTTCAAACTTGTATAAAAGTACTACTTGATCCCCAATTCATAGAGACTGCTGCCTAGCGCACGATGGATTCCATTTGAATTTTGAAAATTCTTTACTGGTGACTGCACCTCCACCAAGATGAAGAATGCTTTAGAAAACTTTTTCTTCACTGTGAAAGTATCATTGCAGAGTGAACAACATAGTGCTTAGAGTAGTAAGTTCTACTTATTCCCGAAGTGTTAGCGAGAGTTCTCCGTTTTCGAACGAAATAAATTCTGTTTTGCCTTTTTCGTGAATAACAAATCGGAAACACCGTCAGCGCTGTGTTATCATAGTGCGCTGCTATGAGGTTTTCTATGATAGACTGTCGAAGCTGAATAAGGACCCAGTGTTGTAGAAGTTCCGTGTTCTTTTAGTCATATTGCTGAGCGAGAACAGCTTCGTCGTAGTATTGCCCCTGCACTATCATTTTGATACTGTGCTAAGTAAGCGTTTTCGATCACTGCTTTCACAAAACTATTTTGCCGAAGATCATTCGAGCATAATTTCACATCGTTATTTTGGGTGGATTACCACCACCAGTAACACCTGTCGCCACCCTGACTGTCGAGTGGGTGACTTGCGTGAAAAAGTCCCGATGGGTCATCAGCGCTGTAGGACTTCTATGAGCATCGAATCGTCTCAGGTTTTTCGTAAGAACTCAGACCATATGAGACAGTCTTTTCAGTGTGCTTTACGTTACGTGAAACACCGTCAGTTACGGCTCTTATTAACCGGTTTGTCGTTAAAAACTCATTTTGTATTTGACTAACTCATCTTCGACAGTTTAAAATTCAGAACGAAGTCTTGAATTTTTGCTCGTTGACATAATTCACATCTTCGGATCCTTTCTTCATTTGCGGCACATGGGATATTCCATGGTTCAGCTTTTCGATTACGCGCTCATAGCACCAAGTAATCCTTCATCATCACCTCGTCCGACCAGATTTCTAAAGTATATTTGAGATAATATTAAGTTGAAAAAGTGTACACGGAATCGGGAAAATCTATGTTCTCTTCATTAAATCCTCGATGCTCCTGAACGCGTCCAAGACGGTTCGCTTCATATTGTTCAACTCTGGAGCTAAGCTCTTTATCATACTAACTTACTGACCTCTACACGCACAAAATGGAGTATTCGGAGATAGTACTTTCTTTTAGCATGAAATGGCATTCAAAGCCAATCCGTTTCGCCCAATTTTTCCAACAAGTCTTGTCGAAATCAGCCATCAGTCGTTCCTCTCGTCTTATGCCTGATGTTATCGGAGCGATGTTATCAGCAAAGAGGAAGATGTTCAAGTCTTAACCACGAATTCACTGTTGACGGAATATTTTAAGATTATTATTAGGCCTGTTATGCCACTTACACAGTGCTGGGACACGTGTTTTCGTGCTTTTGATCCTATCAGTAGCACGGTGCCTCTCGGCTATTCGCGCCCTGTAATGGGGAATTGGAGCCATACAAATTACAATCTGAGTGAGATGAAAGAATTACCTTGGCGTTCTTTCAGAATGCTTGCTGTCGATCGTCGTTTGCTTGGCTTACGGTTTTTGCGCCAATATATATCAGCACTTCCAGTCGACTATTTGAGACCTTCGCTCAAAATATAATACTATAAACTTCCAATCATATAAAAAAGTGGTCGTAAATAATTCTGATGATAGGCTATCGCCTTGTTGAACATAACTCTCCTTCAACTCCAATACTAGCCTTATATCATGTATAAGCTTATATTTCCTTTTTTACTGCTTTCTAGCAATGGCATGATGATGAAATAGTCATCCAAGAAGATTGATGATACGCAAAAATTTGACCTCAGGAGGAAGTTGACCCGCTTTCCACCCTTACTGGGGTGCGTGTTCCATCACACTATTAAGGCCACTGGTTTGCACCACTCTCTATTTGATATGTACATTTGATGCCGTCAGCAACCATCCCATAAAGGGTTTGGTCTGGCAAGCATATTTTGGCATCGAAAACCAACTGAGCTGACAGCTTTTTCATCGGTAGCAGACTAGTGCAAATGTAACAACGGTTTCAGCACGGCCTGCAACTGCAATTACTTTTGTAGTTTGCTTCAAATGCACGAGAATAGTAGAATGGTTGACATTGCATTCTTCTGCAACATTTCGTGTAGTTTCAATGCGATCAACCTTGACGATTAAGCAAGCAGCATCAACGACGAAGATGTTACACTCGTTTTTTCTGCGCACTGTTTCGTCGTCGATTGCTTTATATGTAGGAGGTATATCCCCTTACAAAATTGGATGAAGCGAAAGGCACCGTGCTACAGATGAGGCTGTAAGGCCGGAGCACGTGTCTAACACTTTATGGAGCGCCATGACAGACCTCACAAACTGCCTTGAATTATGCTATAAAAGTAGTCTCTATCATAGAAAAGACGGAAATTCAAAACTGTACCTTTACCACCGTCAGCTATTGTGATGTCCAAAGAGCTGCTCTTCTACATGTTCGTCTGTTCGTGAGCCTCGCTGGGAGATATTAGCGAAGGGATGTCCTTGACTAGGACTAAATACTGGGTTGAAAAGATAATCTTCATCGTTCAATAAAATATCAAGAATTCATGCATATATTCAGACAATAACCAACAACAACTACTTTTCAAAATACAGGCCATCAATATCCACCATTTTTGCCATCGGTCCGCCAGGTTTCGGATCTGATCGGAGTACCACTCCTTCGGCTTTGAATCAAAGAACTCTTGACATGCTTCTTCAGCTTCATCGAAACATTCAAATCGGCGACCTTCCAAAAGTGTTGGATTGATCGGAAAAGACCGTAATCAGATGGAGCAACGTCCGGACTATAGGGTGGATGCGGTAGAATCTCAACTCCGTCCAATTCTTCAAACTTTGCCTTAGTCTTTTGGCCGTGTGTGATTTGGTTGTCTTGCTGAAACAAAACGCGCTTTCGACGAACAAATTCTGGGTACTTCTGGCAGACATGTCGTAAGCTCGGTCTAGCTGCGGCAGATATAGACAAATTATATATCAATAGATGCAAAGAAGTAGACCTTTCAAATGATGTGAACGATATACACGACTCAAGCGAAAAAATCACTTTCCCATCCAAACGATGAAAATTTTCTTCCAAACCTAATACTTTAAGAAATGGCGAAAACACATCTAACTAATGCGAAATAGCATGTACAAAACGTTACTCACTGTACAGTTTGGTGCGCAGTCGACTGCGAATATTTCATTTCTGAGAAAGTCGGAATTTTATCTTATACCATCACAAATGAGAAGATGCATGCTGCATTAGAGCTGCGCCTACATGATGGATTGATTAGTTTACCGGGATTTCTGCTTATGATTGCCGTTTCCACTCAGCTCAACTGTCATCCAATACTTGACTCTTCTTCTGGCATCATTAACGGATTCCCGTGCTTTTCGAACTAGCGAAATCTGTCTACAAATTTACTTTCAAAAATTTTAATTTGATATCAAGCAAAATCGAAGATAGAAAAAGTTTTAGAAAACTCATTGAGCTGTCAACAAGTCGCACAACTGGTGGATGTCACATGCGTTACTATCTCAAAAACAATTTGATATAGAAACGAAGATTATGTTTTTGATTGAGTCTACAATATTCGTTTCAGATATTTGTGAGACAAAATCTGAAATCTCTGTAAATATGGCAAGAGAACTTCGACAGATCCTATCATGATATCGCTGCTAGCTATAATCTCGGCAGTATTGGGATGTGGAGTGATCCCTGCGGGTCAAGGTAATGGACATAAGATTGTTCGTTACTAGAGACATCTTCAGTTATACGTGTAAGTTCATGAACTCTAACGTGAATCATTGAACCTAAAACACATCCGTACTCAGAGTTCCTTCAATCCGAGCGTTTCTAATGGATTGATTCTGAATTTCAATTTCAGAGGAATTCAAATGTCATGCATCTCGAGAAATCATTCAACATAATAATGCAACTTTCGGCTATTGGGTTATCCCATATTTTACGCTTTGCGACACTTGTTGATTCTTTTGTTATTTGTTATGGAGAAGTCAACAAATCAGTGGTATAATAGACGATATTAGCCGCGAAGCATTGACAGTAGGTACACCGGCAATCAGTGACTATTTCACTTGACGATAGCGTATCATTGTCCGTTGTCCTATCTCTGTGATAAGGGCGAGTGAAAAGGCACTGATGATGGCGAGACCGCCAAAGCGAGCGTCTGCCGAACTGTTGCCCGCGGATGAATTTGCATCAGACCTTCAAAGACGGGCTGAAAGCATTCTCAAATACTATATGTGGACGTTTTTTGAGAGGTTTTTTTAACAAACACTCGATTGATAAAAATATAATCAACATTATGATAAATGATATGCATCATGTCGCTCGGGCATAGATTGGATCTCTTCTTCCCATGAAGAATGAATGTGTCGAACAAAATTTCGATGAAGCCTTTTCTGAGCTGCTTGAAACACTTGAATTTTTCTTCACGCAAATGTTGCTTCGAGGGAGCGGAGAATATGATGGTGCGATGGAGCCATATTGGCTCTCCAACTAAATTTCCGAACTTGATCCAAAAATTCAAAAAAATTATTTTTACATGCCATCGCAATTATGAAATAATATTAATCAAAGTATTCTCCGTCTGTCTGAACGCGATTCTGCCGACGTTCCGGCAACACATCAATTCCGCGCTCATAAACTCATTATTCTTGGATACAAACCAACCAGTCAATTCTCGCCAGACCATAAACCAGTCGCAACAACAAATCAGTCAGATGCAGATGATTGATGACCTGCAACTTCTTCTTGTCCAGTCAGTACTCCAATGATTTGAAGAGATGAAAATCGGGCGGAGACAGATCTGGCGAATACGTCGGATGATCCAAGTGCTCCCAGCACTAATCGGTCGACTTCTTCTTTGTTTCCTTGGCAGCGTGTGACTTTGCATTGTGTTGAAGCAAAATGACTTGATGACGGCGGTGACGTAAAATTGCTTGATGGCAACCTTGCTGACAATATCACTCAGCGTTGCAAGCCTGACTGGCGTGCAACAAATCCCAATGAATCGGCCCACTTCGGTCCCAGGAACTGATCAACATTGCTTCCAACGCAAATCGATTTGGTCTCGATGTTGGTGTTTTTTGCTGACTTGGTGACAGCCACTAATTTGGACGACGCTGGCTCTTGAATTGCATCCAGGCAGAAGGAGAACACTTCAATTAACGTTATTTAATAACTTCGATTACTTGGAAAATAACTTTTTGAACTTTTGGATCACGTTCGGAAACTTAGTTGGAGTCCAAATAACAGGGCCACACAGTGGATGTGTTACCCTGGTCTAGCTTCTTTTAGATGAGTAGTAAAGTTTGGTGTTCAATGTGATGCGGTCGGTCAATGCAAGAAATGTTCATCGGGATACTTTTTAGTAGCCTCTGCCACTCAGGTGGCGAGCGGTGGTGCAACGGCTTATCGAAGTGTCTGCCCAATCTATTAGTACATGCTCCAACATATCACAACCTTTTGACAATTACCCAGTCTGAAAAAGAAAAAAAAAAAACTGAACAAAACATTAGTGTGAAAAAAATCATGGGGCAATCCAATATTTAAGATTTCTCGTGTTTTTAGTGCTTTTTATCAGTATAGTGATGTTCCAAATATACCTAATAGAAATAAGTGGTGAGCAAAAATTCACCCACAAACGAGAGTTGAACCCACGTTTCGCCAAAACCAAGGGCGCACGCTACCACTTCACAGAGGCACTGCGTTTATGAAACGATATTGCTTACCCGACCGAATCTGTTAAAGGTTGGTGGCTGATAGCTATGACAGAAACACTGAAGAATAAGTCGGTAACCCCGTGGTATAGTGTTAAGACTCGCCTCCCGTATGTGTGAAACTCGGGTTCAACTCCCTCCCGAGGCCAAGTTTTTTCTTACCACTCAAATCTTTTGCATATATTTGAATTCAATATTTACTATAAACGCTATGAGATTTTGCTGCAGAAAGCACTAGAACGTTCACCGTCACCGGCATCACAACTCTGCCATCTGCAATGATTTACGCTGACAAACCCGATGTTGTTGCTCAAGTTCCTGGCATAGCAACCAGCAGGAATGGCGCTCAGGCATTTGTATCTCGTCTTGTAATGCAAACAGTAAGCTTACATCTCTAAGCTTTTCAATTTTCTCTTTCCGTACATGAATTTTTTGAAGGCGAAGTAAGTGAGCTACAGTTTCTTACAGTTTGTTAGTATCTTGATGTTATCATGACTTGCATCGCTCACAGAACTTAAATGAAAACAGTGCAATGTAAACTACGTCAATTAGCAAACATTTGTTCTTGTGGTCCTTGACGTTCTCGAAAGCCAAGCTCGTAGTGCACTCCTATCTGATGCTGTAATCTCGGCCATTTTGGCTCAACTGAGTGTAAGAATCACTTACGAACCACTGCCGTGCCAGAAAGTTGTCTTCGACGTAACGAAGGAAACCGGTGGGTCTTCATCATCAAATATCTGTTTGAAAGATTCCAATCAAACGCATAGTAGTATTGTTTATTCATTTCTTCACTTTAATTTATGTGACTCGTATCACACCACTTTTTTCCACTATGCGGGTCCTAGTACAAACTTCTTAGAATGTCGTAGCACGTTTACTTATAATGAGGGCATCCAGACCACAGTATTCCGTAGGCGTTCGTTAATGATTGCTGAAAAGCGTGGCGAAACTATCGGACCAATTGCACGTTGAGCTGTGCCGAGCATCGCTGGCCAGGAGGGCATAGACTCCTCTGTGTTCATTATCTCTAATGGAAACATTCGCTAAATTCTTAACAGAATCGACACAGAAAATTCTTCAAATAGTTTTTTTAAGTTTCTTTCTGAGAATGGCTCAATAATCAATGACAATCAATCGCTTAGAGACTTTTAAAGAATAAAAAAATCAGTGCTTGAAAATGTTCTTGAAATTTTCTCAAATTTTGTTGTGATGGAAGAAGATGTGCTTTCAAAGCATAGTTACTTGCAGATATGAAGAAGGATGAGCAGTTCTGCATCATCCTCGGCAACACGGTGACAGGAATTTGCATCGCAAAGATGACAGGGGCACGAAATATGTGTATGGACGCAAACCAGGCGGCAATAATGCCTCTTCCCCACTAATCAAACGTCAATTGCAGGAACTCTTATGGTTTGAACAGCTCTCTATTTTGTACAATTTTGTTTTGTAAAGAAAAAAAACCTGTTTAGACCACAAATATCATCATGGCAAATTGGTCCAGAATGATGTGGCAAAGTGTGTTGAACAGAACGGTTCGTATGTTGGCATCGGGTCCATTTGTACCGCACTTTTCTTCAGCATCGGGAAATGTTGGCGGAAGCTGAAATTGAACAGTGCCATATTTCAAACCAATCTTTCTGGCTAATCGGCATTTTTTTTTGGCAGTGAAGCAGCAATAAATCGGTTAATCAATTGAGTGTTGAGTAAACAGTGTAATGTAGCAAATTACAATGACCTGTGCAATGTGATGAGTTTTGTTGTGAAAAGCGACTGAGAAATTCAATTACAGGGAGCACATATCTTTGCTCAAAAACCCAAGAAAACGCTTCCATCATTGTCTCCGTACAGGCGATAAGAAATAACACAGGAACGAGAAAAAAAAATCAAAACGATGCAATAATGACAATAAAGAATAAAGGATAAAGCTCTCGGCGTTGATCAGCTCTTGAGGGATGCGCAATGCATTCGTCTTCAGTTTTTAAATTCGTTTGAGGTAACTGCATGCATATCTTGCCTTTACAAATGACTTGCGGTGGCCTCCCTCTGTATCGACTCAGTGCCGCCAATTCTTCGAGACAAGTCTACGCTCAGTCCGGTATCAATTTATCGACCGCGGAGGGATGGATGGCTTGGCCCATGTGCGTGAGATCGAACCACTAACCTCGTGTGCGGCGCAGTACACCTCTAACCACTGCGCCACGTGAGCTCCTAATAATGACAGTAAGCAATACGATATACGTAATAGATCATACCTGAGGTTGAGCAGGAGTTCTGGGTAATGTTGAAAGCCTCGTTTTTATGCGCAAATCAGCAAGAAAAATAACAATTACTGTTCAAAGTACGAACGCCATTGTCCAAGATTTCCTGACATCGTTCGGTAAGATTTTGGATCTGCTCGAAGTACCATCACGGTTCTTTGAGTCCAAAAAATCTTAACATGTTTCCTCAACTTATAAAAATAAATGACTGAAATCAACGGCCATTCATAAAGTGTTGTATCAATCGAAAGAGGCCATAGTCGGATTGAGCAACATCTAGACTGTAGGCGGATGTTATTACAGGGAAGCTGCTGCTGCTGCTGCTACTACTGCACCTCGTGAGCAACATATTTGCATATTTGCAACAAATAATGCTATTTAATAGGCATTTTGCACCTGAATATAATGAACTAGATAAATATGTACAAAACTTTCAATAAAAAACGACACAGATATGTTGAAAAGTGAAACTTTCAAAAATTTCCCAAAACTATTTGCCCAAGCTAGTATAACGAAAATGACGACAATATAAATAATCTGAGAACAACAGCAATACTGTAATGGATATATGCAATATTAAAGCGAAACAACAGCATCCTTTCCTTAACTATTTTGTAAATCTCGTTTTAGAACTTTGAGGATTCAGAGAGGCTGAGATTAGCCTTTTCGACTGCAGAAACGTAGGTATGCCACTGAGATAACATACGTTAAAAACGGCTAAATCAGCCTCCCTGTAAAATCAAAGTTTCAGAAAGAGGTTTTTCAAAAAAAAAAAGCGAATGAAGAACAACATCTATATCATAACTGACAGCAATGTGGCATCGATAAAAAGGCTCAAGCGGTATTCAATCTCATCAGGTCTCAATATACTGTGTCCCCTCCTCCCTAATATGTAGAGTAGTTGGTGAGATGTGGCTCTGATGAGCCGGGCGAGATGCCGAAACCTACATAACACACTCATATAACAAACTTCGAAAAAAGCTTAAATTAGTCTTTTCGAATAGAACAATTGACATAATGACATGCAGTAATTAATAGCAATTGCATTTCGTACATTCATGTCTAGGGCTTCAGTGCTATCGAATTATCAGGAGCAAATTCCTTTTCCTGTAAAGACGTTTCCCAAATTCGGTGTTTGATCAAATGGTAAAAATAAATGAAGAATCTTTGACTTTGTAAATTGACATCTTTTCGATGTTACCGCAGTCGCTATCATGAACTATACAAAAGTAATTTTCTCTTTAGTGCTTTATTTCCACACATAAAACTGGTTTCACTCACTTGTTGACGTGGTTCACCGTATAGTAGATGTTCAGAAAGTATGAATATATATATATACATATGTATATATGTACATATATATACATATGTATATATGTATATATATATATATATATTCATATATAACCGCGCAATTTTCGCCTGGCGGGCGGTTCGCACGGCCACAAGGAGAGGCTGCTGGCGCGTGTACACATGCTAATGTGGCAGTTTTTTGATGAAATTTATACTTTTTCGTCAATAATTGAGGTTTCTAGTTCAATAAATGGTCAACGATGATAGAACAGACTTCAATAAGGTTTCCTCAATTAGAAAGTCGTAGTTGCTCCATTTATAATCCGCACATTCAAAGAGAATAGCCAAGTATTTATGGGAAGCCTATATCTAGAACATTTACCAAACAATCTGATGATATATTATTTATACTTACCCATAATTCACTCAAATTTGTCTTTTATTTCTTTCAGTTCTCATATATGTTATTGCATAATTTGCACAAAATTCATCATACTGGCTGAATCGGAAAGCAATGAGTAGTCCATCAAAAATAGTGACGCTTATTGCATGCGATCCTACTTCACCGATAATTGTTAGTATTATTTTGATTATTAGTCTTCTTCAGATTCCCATTTCTTAGGTGAGTGCGTGATTTCGTTTGAATTCTCTATTCATACCTATGGTATGTGAAGGTGAAATGGAGATGTAGCGGTTCTTTTCCGTTATCTCCACCCTGTTTAATCCTTTTGGTAAAAATATAATTTTTATTTTTGTAAGACTTTTTGGCAATTATTCGATAGCTAGGATTAAGTGTATTTGAACAACGTAATCCATTTCTTATATGGATCGTTGTTTTTATTCTGTTGCAATAGGCGAAATAAGATTTATTTTCATATTCAAGCAAATCTCTCCGGATAGGTTTTTCATAAGCAATTTAATAGGGCAAGTTTTAGAAATTCCAGCATTGTTTCTGCTTACTTTTAGAGCGCTGTAACAGTCAAAATCACAATAGATTGTGCAAATTTCGATCACTTTCGATGTAAGTATCCTGTTTTGACTTCTTGAGAAAACGTTTGTTCTGATAATTTCGGAGCTCTAGCAATCATTTGATAGCTGGAATTTCGACACTTTTAAAAGTATACTTTACTTGTAGAATGGCTAAAATAATGCGCTGCAACAGTAAAAATAAAAATATCTTTCACACTCAAGCATTTCTCGCTAAACAAAGCTCTTTCGCTAGACTTTTGATAATGGTTCGATAGTTTAAATCTTGACAACTCCCATAAAAGGATAAAAGGATAAAGCTCTCGGCGTTAATCAATCTCTGAGGGATGCGCCATGCATTCGACTTCAATTTTTACTTCGTTTGAGGTGATTGAAAGCATATCTGGCCTTTACAATGACTCGCGGTGGCCTCCCGCTGAACCGAGTCAGTGCTGCTTATCCTCCGAGGCAAGTCTGAGACCTGTCTGAAACCAATTCACTGGCCCCGGAGGGATGGATGGCTTGGTGAGCCATGAGCGCGAGATCGAACTACTGACCTCGTGTGCGACGCAGAGCACCTCTAACCACTGCGCCACATGCGCTCATGACAACTCCCGTAGTAACTTTATTTTCGAAAAAAATCTTTCATGTACTGTAACAATCAAAAGATCACTACGTTCCTTAGTTAATCGATATGTTGGCAAAAGTGCGATGACTTGGGTCAGTGTCGCTAAATTCCACCCTTTAAAGTTCGAACCCCATTTTCCTTTGAATGTTACACCGCTCTAAGGAGTCCTCTACAAAAATCAGCTACATTTGTGAAATTGTTGAGATCGCGGTATTAAACGGTCGTTGATTGTTTAAAGAAGAAACTTTATTCGGCGAGAAATGCTTAAATCTGGAACAAAATTTATTTCGACTGTTACAGAGCAAGAAAACAAGCCATTTGAGAAATCATCATTAAATTCACTTGATTTCTGCTATCAAATGATTACTCATAATCTAGTAAAACAGGTCTTTTTTGAAGAAAACCAAGGGCTTACGAGAGAAATCCTTGAAATGCGATTGCATGCGGCAAAAACTGTTTCCAAAAGTAAGGATTTTTGAAACAGTTGGGCTCTATTTCTCCTAAAAATACGTTTGAAAAAGTTCCTTCAATAATAGCTTGATTTCTTGACAAAAGTTTATAAGAATTCAAATATAAATATGTAATCCCCAAAATTCCGCTGTTAATTAGAAATGATGAACTGCGATTCCAGAACGTTGTCTTTCATTATAATGCATTACTGCGATATTTTCGTACATCAAACTTACTGTCAAAATTAAAATTTTTCAAGCTATCGATTGACTACAAAAACATCTGGGAGACAAGGGAAATATTAAAGAGTTGGAACACATTCTTTTTCGCAAGGATGTGTCCTTTTCCTTCGAAAAAAGCAAGATTTTATGAAGCATTAGCGTTAGCTTGATAAAAATTCATGCAGGAGTCTCATAGGTGATATTTTAGGGTTTTTTGATTACTGATAAGGAAGCACGCCCAGTCATCGTAATCTTCCGAACGGTGCGCCCAGGTGAGGGTCACAATGACCTTCATGGTTCGGAGAGGGATACAATGGTTTTTATAGGACTTTGAAGATGACGCCTTCAATTCCGAAAAACGCCATTTGCTGAAGCTTTACTTTGCAAATTTATTGACCAGAAGTAATTGAACGATTGCTTGATTTTGGTATCGTTCGATTGCGCATTTTCTCGCGAACATTTTCATTTACATTTTGCCTATAATTGCTTTGAGATGGAGCTGCCGTGGGAACAAATTTGTTTGCTACTCATGCGCAAATGGTGCGTTGGGGAAAATGTTAGCGAAACGACGCGCAAAATTAACAGCTCTTCCTGTAAACAACGCGTTTGCAATTATCCCCCAGGCTGTTCTTTCCAGCTTTGAGCTTTGCAAACCACTTCCTAGGCATCCTTTCTGTAACGGTGTCATCTCCTAAGCTCATTAATGATGCATACTTTGCAATTTGCTTCTTGATAACGTTCAAACTCGTGTTGCAAAACCGATCGGAAACGTCATGAAAGAGCTGTCAGATGTTTTAGGATATTTTAGCTTTCCATTATTGCTCTCCCGACGTTGTACCGTTGAAATACCATTTGAAATTGACAAATCCAAGTTATAAGTTAGCAAATTTTCTGAAAATTTTACCTAATTTGAGCAATTTTACTCACCAAATTTTTCGTCGATGGCATTCACGAATTGTCCAAAATCTGGGGAAATGTCATTGTTAATTATGGGAACTGTTTTCAAGTAAACTTTAGTACGGTTTTCTTGGTATTAATCAAATATCTGAACCGTAAGCAGCGAAGTCATATTTGTACACTTGATATTCAGGTCATGAAACAAATTCAAAACAAGGCACCGCATCAGCGTGACAATCAAAAGCTTTCAGTTTCTGAGATTCCTTGAATATTTGGGATCTATCCAGAAAGTTTATAGGGTTGATGCGCTGACATTTACTTCTGCAACAGGACTGTGTCTACTACCTCGAAATCATCATTGTTCTGTCTTTGTAAAATTATGTGTACCTAAAGAGTTCCTCTACCGATCTCCACTTCCATCTATCTGCTCTTCTATGCAGACAAAGTGATTTACCTTCTTCTACAATGTATTCATAACTGCTTATATTACAAAAGACTATGTATAATGTACCTGAACTCATGCAGTTTCAATATCTGCCGTTAGAACAGATCACACACTTCTCTGTATTACATAGATGGTCATAGAGGCGGTTTGCAATCAAAAAATTCATATTTGCCTTCAAGTTCCATTTGATTTTCTTAATTTTAACGAATGTTAAATGAGAGCTAACTCACAGTCTAGCAGTGGTATGTCCAACTCAGATGAAAGAATACCTTACAAGCTATCCTCCATATTGAACAAAACAATCACTATTATAAAGTGCCTAAAAAACAGTGGTTCTTTTGACTTCGTGGTAATTATGCGAATTCCATCCAAAATATTACAACTTCAGTTGCTCTTGGTAGCAAGTTTGTATGATACTGATTAACTAAAAATTTCGTTCCCTGAAGTGAAGCGAAAGTCGCGTTTCAAAATATGGCATATTGAGAACGATTGATGGAGCAGACTCTGGTAGATTGGCTATCGTGCTAATTATTCTTGTAAAAACCAACATTGTATTCTTCAATTTATGTTCTTCATTATTCAGCACTAACATTAACTTCTCCGGAATAAACGAAGGCGCACTTCTCTATTCAGCCGAAATTCGCCGATATCACACTGTCTCATAAGAAGTGTAGGAGAAATGTCATCGCGGCTTTTCTTCTCCCTCAACAAATCAATTAAAGCGATACGTAGCTGTTCATTTGGATATATTTAGTCCCTATAAATTTCTCATGAAATGGCTGATGAAACAGCGCTGACTATGCCTTGAATCTGTCTATCACAAGCAGAAAAATTATAGTGCTGTTAGTTCCTAGTAGAAGACATTTTGTTGACATATTCGAACTGAGAAAAATTTTTGCATGCTTTGGATAATATTGTAATTCCACTCACATGGAAACGCAACCACTTGCAACGAATTTAAATGCAACGAGGGTGTGAAGTACCGTTTGAACGAAATTGTGTCCCTAATGTTATCCTCTCATACTAAACTACCGTCACGCTGAGGTGATCTGACGCCTATCACACAACATTCCACGCAAGATTACGCAGTGATGCAAGTCTGTGAAAATGATCTTTCATAGAACAGTTATATGAAAACATAGGCTGGAAGTCGACGAGTGCTGCTTTCAAAGTGCGTGAAGCGTACTCTTTAGTGGGATTGTTCCTCGTGCAGCAATTTGAACAAATCGGGCTGCTACATCATGATATTAGTTTTTTTCAGTTGCATGAGAAGTTTATTAAAAAACCTCATAAGAAAGTTGGTAAATTATACAGTGCTGACGGTGCTTTTAATTTGTCATTCAAGAAAAAGACAAAATAAATTCATTTTATACCTTTATTTCGAGTGCTTTATTGAGACCACGCTCAAATTTCAATAGATCCTTCCATTAGTATTTGAGCCAACTTGTCATGTGGTCTGGTAAAGGCTCTTGTACAGCCCGAGACACGTGTTTCGTCCTTACAGACTCATCAGCCGGGCAGAGTCCGTCGTCTGCCGATCTTTTTATAGTCAGTTCTCTCCGGAGCGTTACGCCCCTTATAAAGAGTTATCGACGACGTACGCTTTACACTCTATGTCAAGTGAAACATTCACCTAACACAGAGTGTTGTGCACTCGATCGCTCTTTAGCTGGTATTTTTATCATATTATACCTTTATTTCGAGTGCTTTATTATTCAAGAATTCATAATTAATAAATTCATTTTTATTCATATCGGGTCATTCTTGCTAACACAGTGGAATTCAAGACGAAACTTTTCTTCTTCTCACTGCAACTGTAATTTTAGTCACATTTAGACGCAAAAATTTCCATGCCATCTCCTCACCTGCAAAAAACCTGAGGGCAAGGTTTTTTGGAGGTGCACTTCCAGGCCGCTGTTCTCAAATAGTAATTGTGTGAACTGACGAATCATTTCTCTTACCATCGCCAAACTGCCGGAGCAGTGTTTAACGATTACTGACGCTAATGGGCACTGCGATTTATTTTTGTATAACAAGAAATGGTAAATACTTCAAAGCGTCGCTTTTCAAATATCTTCTAACGCGTAAGACTTAGGTTTAATATTCTTGAACGAAGTAGCATTTTTTTCTGCCGACAGGAATATCCACTCAAATGGTAGTAGCATGTGCCTGCTGAGAGGGCCAGAGTGGTGATGCCTGATGAATAGGAAATCGTTGAATGTCGACCACTCAGTTCATATCCGAACTACTTTGAATCCTTTAAAACGATATAGCATAAATTAGTTGTTCATGCTGCAAGAATAGCAATCTGGACTGTCCACTTACTTGAACACTTCAAGAAATGAGATAAACTATCAGAGAGTGTGACCTTTACACAGATGGAACGAGACTGCAATATACGTAGTGTACAATAACAAGCTTCGCGTCACTCGTGTTCTTCGAGGCGTCCACTTTACTTTCTTGTCAAGCATTGCCTATACTCTAAAAAGAAGCATTCTTTTGTCTTAAACAAACCTAACGAATTAATCTAGTTCTTTTTTTCTGAGACTAATTCAGGCGCAGTTTCCCCTCATGTTGTTCATATTGACGGATTCTTGATGTCATCTCACTCCCGGCCTGTTTCCAATCCTTCAGTGAGACTATGTAGAAATTCTTGCATTGATTATTGGTCGGTCTCTCGATAGCAATGAAGAATTCATAAGCGCACTGAGTGGGGATGAGAGCAATAAAAATACCAAAGCTTGATAAATTCAACTTTTGATTCTATAAGATTTCTTGTCAAGTACATTTCACACCGAAAGTTGTGCAACATTTTCGCAAATCGATATCTTCTTTTACAGATTTTCCTTGAAAACACACTTATGACTCAACCGATTTCCCTATTTCAAATGTTTGATTTCTGAGAAAAATGAAAATTATTGTTGCAACATCATAAATGAGAAGGCGGAGACCGAATTTAGCCAACAACATCTGAGATGAAGGCGCATTCAATGACATTTCTTTTTTACTAAGCTTTTCACCGCACCTCGTTCTCATACAGAGTTTGACATGCACTTCATCTCATTAACCAGTTCCTCTGAGTTTCGGGAACAGAGTCTTTCTCAATACTTATTAGAACTCATTTTTATTTGACTGCCTATTGCGGTGGTATAATTTTATATTAAACCAATAATGTAGACTGTTGCGCAAAACATCTGAGTCAGCTGGGATTCGAACCCAGATCGCACTTTTTTCGGGAGTACGTGCTGAACCATTGCACTACCGACGCTCGTTTTGACACCCTTCTTCCTACGCTCAACGCGTTATCTGTCAACAGCCAACCGTCTATGGTTTACTATACTTATTTTCGAAATTTTTATTTCGTACTAAACGATTGGGAACCACTGAAGCTTAGAAAAACTCAAAATGTTGATGCACCTATATCACTCACTAATAGGTGCTGAGAACTAAGTTGTCGCCTTGTAATCGATAAGGAACAAAAGATGAAAAGCTTGTTCTTAATTATGTCCACAATGTTTACTTAGATTTTTAGGAGCCAACCATGAAAATAGCAGAATTTTTGACTGATCCGTTTATGATTTTGCTAATAATTACAATCTCAACAGTGTTGGGATGTGGAATAATGCCCGCAGGTCAAGGTAGCAATTGTGAAATCACTATGCTATTACAAATTATTCTATCTTAAATGAAGCTTATAGATTTTAAATAGTACTTTTCAGTAATTTATTTGATCCGTCTTCAGAGTGTGCTTTCTTCAAAGCGGATTCCACTATTAGCGTCATTTCGTTTTTTTGCCTTCTTCATAAACGTCGTAAAGTGCTGATTGAGCACGTGTCCCGCAATTCAGAGGATAGTCTTTGTAGCGCTCCATAAGGCGTTCCTTGTTGACTGCTGGAAAGTGTTAGGGGTTGGGATCGACCCCGCGCGCCGCAACGAGCATTACAACCCTTAATGAGGCCCCCTTCCCCAGCATCCCTCTGAATTCCTATCAGAATGAATCTATGTGGCGGTTCATCAATATGCAAAACCTGTCGCAATTCGAGGCTTCTAATGAAAGGATTTCGAATTCAAAATATCACTTGCCGTCTCGTTGAGTGAATCGAGCGAGCACCAAAAATAAAACTGCCTATCATTCCTATTGCGTGCAAGAGTGGTCCAATGGGTCTCCTAACTTTGAAAATCTATTGTGTATCATGTCTTTAATTCAACTTTTAGTGAAGAAATCGCACCATCGAGTTCGTGGTTTTCCTATGTAGCGCTTGACATCCTGAGGAATCTAGTCGGTAACGGTTCTCGTTCAATGGGTTGTTATTAAAGCGCATCAAGTGTTCGGTTCACTTTTTCTCCAATAGCTTATCCTGTAGAACGGCATCATCAAATTTCGATCGCTGACGTTAACTTCACTTTTCCCTCATTTGCGAGATACAGGGTACTCTCAGCATCGCCCTTTCGGCCGCACGTCCAATAATTCCATTATTCGACCTGGTTACAGCGTCCATGCTTTTGAACGCTCTCTAAGTCGCTTCCTTCCTCTCGCTAGATCGTTCATGATGTTGACTTTGCAATCTAGATAAGCGTAAGTGGAACATTGGAGATATTCACTTCGTTAAATGTCAGTATGACATTGGTCGCCAGTTCGTTCCTCATAAGCATTGCTTTTCAAATTTACTCGGAGACCAATTTTTCCGCAGACGTCTGAATCAATCAACAGTCGTTCTCCCTGGATGATGCCTAGAGGTATAAGAACGATGATATCAGCGATCGTTGCCGACCGGCAAGTGAAAACAGGCCTCATTTCCCAATTTTACAGCTTAAAGGACGAAAAACAAGCTTGAAACAATATTCTTCAATATAATGTTTAATAACTCACTGAATAAAACTACGAAATGTCGTTGCAGCAAGCACCACGTCCTTACAGTTAGCGGGTTCTTTGCCTGTCGCGATGGTTTACACTGGAGACTCTGGAGCTGCTGCTTAAGTGCCTGGTATTGCAGGTAACATTGGAGTGGCTCGAGCATTTTTACAACGTCTTGTGATGCAATCAGTGAGTCCTTAGCTCTGAGATTCCAATGCTTTCCCTTTTTCGCGAATTATGGGCAGGACAAAGACGTGAGCTTCAATTTCTGTCTATCCTACCTCCTAATGCCCGCACATAGTTTTATGACATTTGTCTAGAAACAATTCTAGATAATACCTTTCGCTTTGAGTATTTTTTTAAGACTACGCTCAGATTCCAATATGCGTGATAAACATTTTTGAACCATGCATGTTGTCTGTTATAGGGCAACTTATAGAGCCCGACATTGAAATTTGAGCGCGGTCTTGAGAAAACAATCTAAACGAAAGGTATGATATATTGAAACTACCACTCAAAAGCAATCGAGTGTACAACACTGCCCATTTAGTGATATTCGCACTTAATGAAACGTGTAAAATATTAGTCATCGCCTACTCTCAGTATGGGATTGGGTCCCCCGGGAAAATTGGATAAAGACGAAGGGCACCGCTCGACTAATGAGACTGTCAACGTCGAAACACGTTTATCGGGTTCTGTAAGTTATCCTATGACAGACCGCATGCATAGCTCAAAATTTGATTATCAGGCATATTGAAATTTTAGATAAGTTTTTCAGCTCTGGAAAAGAAGCATGTTTCCAGGTTTTTTGATGTTCTCGAAATTCAAGCCCTTGGTGCACTTCCACCCGATGCTTTAATCTCATCCATTTTGGGTCAGTTTAGTATCAACGTCAGTTACGAGCCAATGGAATGCCCTGGAGTTTCCACTACTCAACCTGAAGAGGGTGGGTGTTCAGTAATCACTTGAAATTCACTTGAAAATATTCACTTGAAAAGTTTTTGGAGAAAGATAACAAGCATTGAAAAGGTAGAACTGTGGTGTTTGTTATTACCCGAAAAAAAAAAATTCCTGTTAAATAGCCAGAAAATGTCCTAAATATGAGAAAAACTACCATAACAAACTAAAATTAGGGGTTATAGAATCAACGGCGTTGTCTATCGCGTTTTCTATCGAATCTTACCTTGAAAATGATGCAGTGTTCCCTAAGTGAAGTTTTAACTAGAAGGGTTTTGAGGATTTGAAATCAATTACTCAAATTTGCTTCTGATTTTCTGGAAATTTTGTTGCAAAAAAATGTGCTTACCTAAAAGATCTAATTTTTTATTCAGTTAAGATGAATATGACTCGACGGCGCTGCATCATCGTGGACAGCACAGTGACAGCAATTTGCACTGCTATTGGGAATGTTGGAGGAATGTGCGATAATCCACTAATGAACGAAGTGACAATAACGTCTGTTAACACCACCTACACGTCGATTTCAGGAAACTCTCATGGTTTGTACAGCTTTTCTTTTTCGTACGACTTTGCTCTGTGAATAAAATATCTGTATAGACTACACATATCATCATGTCGAATTGGTCTCGAATGATGTGGCAAGCTGTAGTGAACAGAGCTGTTCGAATGCTAGCATCGGGTTCCTTTGCGTCGAATTGCTTCTCGGCAACTGCCACAGTCGGTGGAAACTGGAACTGGCCAAATTTTTATTTGACCAAAAATTATTGCAGCAATGGCAATAAATTCTCAAGTCACATGGGTTTTGATTTGTCGGAGTAATGCAGTTTTTACTTGGAAGCGTCTGATGTGATGAATTTGCATTTAGTTTTTTTTAAATGCAACTGCAAAGCTTATTAACTAAGTTATCACAGAAAAAAACTATTTCTGGTTATGCATCGACAAGATTCTCTCATCGGTTTCCCACTATTGGTCATGAAGAAACAAAATGGAAAAGGTGAAAATATCGAGTAAAAGTAAACCATTGAAATAGCATCTACTACGAAAACACTTCAAAGCTCTATTATAATTATATTCTTCCGCTCACCAATAGGTGGCCAGATATGGTAGCTGAAATAATTGATCAACACTGAGAAAGGACCATTTCTGAAAGTCACACTTGAGGTTTCCGATATTGAGTGCTACTCAATGTCGTTGAGTAAAAAATATATATGAGTACGAAAAGCGTGTGCATCCTATAGATTGGCAATTCCGCAGTTTTCTCAAACATATTGAACGTTCCCGACGTCACGTCTGTAGTTGTAATGCTACAGCCACAGCTATTAACGAATGATGGAACTCTTCGAGTAAACTTATAGAGTGCTATACTAAATATTTTTTGGGCCAAGGTCTAAAGCAATAAAGTAAAGTATCTCGATAGCTCAGCGAAATATATTAGATCAATGGCATAGCAAAAGCAGATCAGTGTGAGAGCTGTCAGACCAACAAAGGCCATCTATTCACTTAGTGATCCGCAAAAAATTTGGAACACGTTTAGTTTCGTCAATAAATTTCAAAAGACAACAATTAAACGATTCTCGTGAATATGAAGTAATAAGACAAAAAACTTGTGAGCATATCATCCAATCATTGATCTGTGATATGTATGGGGTTCGAAGGTAGTGCTCAGAAGATAATTCCAAGTCACTAATGTCTCTAGATGGAGAAGCTTAGAGACAGACTGGCACCATCGCTAGACATATAGAATTACAACCACGGAATTTATGGTTTCCAAGTCGTGTAATATACTGTACATAGAGGAATGCGCATGGCCGTATAAGAGCGGACATATCGAGAAATGAGGTATAATTGAGATAACTGTGATGGAACAAATGAAGATACCTTGGACCAAAGGGTGCAGAGGAGCGTAAATATCAAGCCTTCTCAGAAGTTTCGACATTAGAACAATAAAATACAAATTTGTCAACCACAAGTAATTGAAATTGCTTAACAACATTATTTACAACATGCCTCTTCACCCCGAATACATTTCTGCCATATTTTAGGGCAACAAATCCTTCCCGTGCTCACAGAACTCTTCATCCTTGAATCTAAAGGCGTTGTCAATATTCTATGCAAATGATTGATGGCTGAACTTCTTCTTGCTCAAGGAGTGCTCCAGCGACCAGAAGAGGTGTAGTCCGACGGAGACAAATCAGGACTGCACGCAGATGTATTAGGAACTCGCAGCTTACCCCAGTCAACTTCCTCTTCATTTAATGGCAGCTTGCAGTGTTGCGCTGTCTTCAAGCAGCATGAGATTGCGACAACGTCAATGTGATAGCGCCGGCTTGCAGCGGTCCAGATGCCAGCCTGGACACAAATGCTCCTTTGTACGGTTGATGTTCTCGGAGGCGGTCTGAGCATCTCATCCCAATTCGTACTCGTAAAACACCAAAATGTGAGATGAAGATTTTGTTCAGCGGCCATGATGCGGCAAGAGTGGACGAATGTGATATTACAAGAAAGCTCAGAAAAGTCTGCACAAAACGGTATTGATTCACTCCGAGAGATGGCAGAAATATGCTCAGGCTAATGGCGCGCACTTTGAATAGTGCTGTTAAGCAATTTAACCACTCCTGGGCAATAAATTTGATGTTTTGTTGCTCTGATGTCAAAAACTTACGAAAATACCTAATACTTGGTATGTTTGCTTAGCTGAGAAGTTGCTCCTAGATGAACTTACCTGCAAGTTTGCTGGAAGTCGAAAATGAAATAAGTGCAAGCTAGGGAAGTGTTGCTGGTACCCGCTCGAGTCACTCGACGATCAGCGAGACGACAGATGATACGACAGGTGAATAAGCTAGAAGGGCATTCCTCAAAATGTCCTTTGAAAGTTTCTTCGCTATGCTTCAACATTTGAAATCTATTCTAATCAGTTTTATTTGATTTTGCCAGTTATTTAAGTTCCTGTCCAAGCTATCCATGGCTTTCGCAAAACGATTTTTGACAGAAATTCATTAGGATTTTCTTCATTTCACATCATCTGATTAGATATAATTGCATAGAATTTTTCTGTGACTTTCTTTTCAATTACATCCCAGCGTAGCCTGCACGACTTGACTTTGTTGTGATGAATTGCAAGCTCGGTGGTGTAGCATGTCACTAACAATTCTTCAAAGATCGTTTACGCGAGCCAAATCATGAAACAAAATCAAGGAGTAAATTTCTTTCGTATGAATTTGAAAAGCCGACTTTACTCCAGCTTTGGCGTTATTCATTAGTCATATAGCTTTTGATGATTAAACCAGTAACAAGAAGATAGTGAAAAAAACTTTTTAGAAAAACTTCTCAAATTATTACTCTTTTGTTAGCCAATAGTTATATCGAACAAATGATTATCAAGGAGCAACCACAACGGTAACAAACGACTGCGGGCAATCGACTCGAATCATGGGCTCCGAGGAGACGAAGGCGTCAAAATATTAGTCGAGTAAATTTCATCTATTGAACATCCGTTATGTTTTTGTTCTATGTGTGTGCTAAGTGAAGTGTTTTGCTTCACTTTGAGTTTTAAGATGAAACCTGCCTTTTTATGCGGACACAGAGTGGTCTACTCGTTTCGGCCAATCTATTCTTCGCTGTATGCCTTACAAGAGATCAACTGAACCGTACCCGATCTCATACAATCGTCGTCTCTATCATTATGACATTTCAGAAGATTTCTGTTTCACAGAGACAGTCACACAACCGCATACGGACAAGTTGTTCTTAAGAGGTCCGCTCTATTTCACTCACTGCTAGCGCATTGCCCAAATCTGCACTTCTGGAGCAACGTTTATTAGTTTTTCATCTTTAGAATCAAAGGGCGGTATGAACGGTGCATTATTTTTGCTGGACGTCTAGAGAAGTCGCTGTCGTAATTTGTTTGCAAAGTTTTTCTACCAAGGTTATTTGAGTGTTTCATTGAGTAGATTTCAAATCAATTCAATTCTTCCGGGCTATAAAAAAAGCGATATCACGCAAATTTCAGCCAGTATTATATTGTTCCAAGTGTTATTGAGTAAATTTTACTACTAACAACCTCGTACCTTCTCATAAAAACATTGCATTATTCAATCTACGCCTCCGCGATAGTCAATTTTTGGGAATGCTTCAAGTTTCTCGTTGTTTCTTTTTTTATATGGTTCTGATTCAACCTCATTCTAGTTTTCAATTGTTGTCGCAATATGTTGGCGGTACAAGTTTTTGGATTTGCTACATTGTACAACACTAAGAGGCGTGAGAGTTGTGAAACTATTTTTTTCTGCGCGGTGCGGCTATATCTGTGTAGTGCTCAATCTTATGTCATGCCAACAGTACTAATTCAACTTATCAACAACCACGCTTGAAGCATCATTCGCTAATGTCTTTATGTATCTGTTGCTCATCAGGCCCATGTAACGTAGTGGTTAGAGGTACTCTGCAACACACGTGGTAAGGCGATCCAGCACCTCGAGCTTCCAAGCCTTCGATATCTCTGCGGTCAGCGAATTGATAGCAGAGTTATTTGAGAGAATGCAGCACCGAATTGATGCATTGGATAGGCCATCGAGTCCTTGTAGAGCCACGTACGCATCTGTCACCTCAGACGACGCTTGATGAAATCGAGTGCATGACGCGTTTCTCAGGGTTTGGCCCAACGTCGAAAGCTTTATCACTTACCCTTTTTGATCTTTCATGTAATTTCTGCTATATCTTGCTAAAAATCTCATTAATAGGAGATTATAAGCTTAGCCGACGTTTTGACACTTTACCCTCGTCCGTGCAGTGATAATCCTTGTCCGTTGTCCATGGTTGTTGTTCGATCTTCCAAAGTTCATCTACATAGCGAGTCGAATTCAATGGAGATAGTACCACTCTTGATTGAACTGACCTCATTCGGCTGTTTTTTTTATACAGAACGAGGTTTATTTTTATCGACAAACTTTCGTTTTCTTTCGTACGTCTGTTCGCTTACATTTCTATTCACTTCACGTTTCCCAGGTTCTCCGTTCTAGCTGTATGGTGTATACACTGGCATACGTAAATATACGCATATCTTTCATAAAGGATAAAGGATAAAGCTTTCGGCGTTGACCAATCCCTGAGGGATGCGCCATGCATTCGAATTCAATTTTTAACTTCGTTTAAGGTGATTGTATGAATATCTGGCCTTTACAATGACTCGCGGTGGCCTCCCGCTGAACCGAGTCAGTGCCCCTTATCCTCACAGACAAGTCTGAGACCTGCCTGGTACCATTTTACCGACCCCGGAGGGATGGATGGCTTGGTGAGCCATGAGCGCGAGATCGAACCACTGACCTCGTGTGCGACGCAGAGCACCTCTAACCACTGCGCAACATGCGCTCATATCTTTCATAGCAGGAAAATATTTCTAATGTTCTAATTATTGACGATCCATCACAGAAGGCATTCGGAGCTCGGTAAGTGTTTTCAAAGTGAAATGGGGTAAAGAAAACTTGTTTTCAATATGCCTGATATTCATTATTTGAGCCACGCATGTCAGTAGTCTATCAATGAGGGCTGACTTATAGAGCCCGATACACGTGTTTCGATCTTGCGATCTCGTCAGGCGGGCAGTTACCCTTTCTCGTCTTTTGCTAACTCTGTGGCAGCTCCAGTCCCCCACACTAAGAGTTAGCGACGAGGAACGTTTTACACACCTATGTCCAGTGAAATTTTCACCGAACACAGAGTGTTGTACAATAAAACTTCTTTTATTTCCGTTTTCATATCTCTATTTATTTTTTTCGAGAAGTAGCCAATATTGAACACTTTTTATAGTCTCGGTATAATTTAGATTCTAGAATCACGGCGAGATGATAGGACTGTGGAAAACAACGATGATGTTGTGGGGATGAAGAGCCGGTGTTTGAACGTCGCCCTGGTTTCTACAATGTGAAAATCATTCAGATAATAACGCTTTATGTCTTGTATTTCTCACAAGTTGAGCGTATTTTCCGCGTTCTTCAAAAATTCATTGGTTTATAAAAGCTAGACAAATGTGCACTGCATGCAGTCAGTGCAAGATGTGTCTCTATGGAGTTTTCCAATACTGTCTATCAGATATGTGGTCGTAGGCACTCTAAGAAGTCCAATTAGAGTTTTAGGAGTATGGGTAAGAAATTTATAATGTTTAAAGATGGAAGCTTTAAGCTCTTGCTCTACTAGATTTGATTCTTAGATAACCGTTGACAGAGCGCATGTGGCGCAGTGGTTAGAGGTGCCCTACGTCGCACACGAGATCAATAGTTCGATCTCGCGCTCATGGCCCACCAAGCCGCCGATCCCTCCGGGGTCGGTAAGTTGGTACAAGAGTGATCCCAGACTTCTCTGCGAGGATAAATAGCACTGACTCGGTTCAGGAGGCCACCGCGAGTCATTGTAAAGGCCAGAAATGCATTGAATCATCTCAAACGAAGTTAAAAAATGAAGACGAATGCATGGCGCATCCCTCAGGGATTGGTCAATGCCGAGAGCTTTATTCTTTATCCTTTTTATAACTGCTGATCTTTTCTTAATCTCAATTGTTCTACGGTTGGAAAGAGTTCCTGGCATTTCAATAAGCATGGGATAGCTCTCACGGAAATCATAAAAATCTTACAGTTTCTTGTGTGGTATTTTCCCACTGAATGCCTAGACATTATTTGTCTTTTTTTTTCACTTTGTTACAAGCGTCGGCCATGCCTGACGATACAGTCGCGATTACAAAGTGCGTTGATGCAGCAAAACATGCCAGAGCGCACACTGCCAAAAGACGATAGATCAGTTTGATGAATTGGACGGAGTCGAGTTTCCGCCGTATCGTACCTACAGTCCAGAATGCACCTCATCCGACTTTCGCTTTTCCCGATGTGCATCCTTTTCTAGGGATCCTCGATTTGATCGTTTGATGAAGTCGATGAACTATGTCAAAAGTTCTTTGGTTCGAAGTCGCAAAAATGGCACATCGACCAAAACCGAAACTTGGCGAACCGATGGTAAAGTCGTAGAAAACGATGGCCTTCATTCTGAAGAGTAGTTATTATTGTTTTTGTCTGAAATTCATCCATGAATTCTAAATTTTTCAAAAGTTCCCCAACTTTCTTTCCAGCCTAATTAATTGTTGAGAGGTACTGATTTTGAAGAGTGATTTATTGTTGAATGATGCTGGTTGTATGTGTTGTTGAGTGTTTATTAAATATTTGGACAGAAATTCTACAACATCGGTGAGATGCCTGAGTGAGAACAATGCATTCTTCTGAAGAACTAATAGGTTGAGGAGAAAGTTTCCGGAATTTGCCCATAACTTTAACATGTTCGCATGTTTTATATGCGATTATCTAGTCAGATTTCGATTCTTTTGAAATTTTTTGCTCAAAAATTAAATTCATCATTGGAAGAACTTTTGTAAACGTATTTCTAAAAAGAAAAACGCTCAATTGTCTTGAAAATCTTTACTTTTGAAAAAAATTTCAAGCTCGTGCAATTGCATTTCAAGGATTTCTCTCGTGAGTTCTTGGTTTTTACCTTCAAAAACCCCAGAATGTCATTCTATATAGATATTTCAACTTCCAAGTGTTCAATGACTCGGCTGTTACGTAATCCTGAAGCACTAGGTCGACTAATCGCGTAAGCCGCTTTCTGCTGGTTATGTCAGTAAAAATTCTGATCGTTAATTAATGTACGTCTTTCAAACTCGGAACTGCCTATCCGTGACTACCTGAGAACACCTCTGCCCGGCTATCTTGAATAACAGTAGCAAAATGTTGATGAGGAAGAAAGACAAAGAGCTTCAATTTGTATCGGAACAGCGACGCAAACTCGAACATTTGCAAAATGACGCAATAATGACGAATGGAAGGAGTGCTGATCTCAGCATGAGATGTGAAAAGGAGTCATCTACACATCCAAATGAGCAATGAAAACACTTTGCATTACGTAAATTCTTCTCACACATGCGCCGTAAATCGTAATTTTTTCTCATCTCCATAATTTGCAACATCGCATTTTTCTCACACAACAACTGGATATCGAAATTGTTCCCACGGATATCCATATTTCGCAACTTTCCCACACATCATATTAGAAATCACATATTACTACGGCTTTGGTGAACTCCCATCACATTTTATGCGTATCTCAGCACGCCTTTCATCTGATTATTTTTCTTAATTCATATTTCAAAAGGTATTCCACTTTTTCGTCTCCCTTAAGTACAATGGTGCCCTTGGTATTGCATCACGATAGGTCGTAAAAAAGTTCTATCGTATCCACCTAAGAAAATGACTTCTACAAATGTGTTTTGCGCGAGTTTGTGCTCATCGGAGAGTTCATTTCCTTTCGCATCGAACGACTAATCATTTTTCACAACGTTCAAAATGGAACTGTTCAGGGCAGAAATTCGTATGCTGCTCGACTTTATCTACAAAATAGGTCTCAGCTCTTCTAGGGCTCATCAACAAATTTACAAGCCGTATAGTGACGAAATTTGAGACGATTGTACAACTCAGCGTTGGTTCGAGACATTCCTTAAAGGAGACCAACTGGCCAACGAGCAAAGAACGACGTTCACGAGACATCCACGAGAAACAGCTTTTCCGTCTCCAGTTGAGGATTTCAAAAAGGAGAAGAAAATGGCGGTTCGTTCTTAGACTTGTTGCTCTCTGAAGCTGCTCAAAAAAGGACAGTCGATAATAGTCATACTCTATTGCGAGATCGTGAAGCGTATTCATCAGAGTCTGCAAAATCGCCGATCTCCAATCATTCCTCTTGCACGACAGCGCAAAACCTCACATAGCAAACGCGACAAGGAATGATTTGGCAGGCGCTGTATACAAGATTCGGAGCATCGGCCGTGTAGCTAAGGCTTGGCGCCGAATGACTATTACTTGTTTCATATGCTGTGCATCGATAATCAATCGCTCTAGAATAACGCCACGGTGGTTGTTATCGTACAGTAAGTGTATAAAATCCGTCGCCGATTCCTCTATATAGGGTTAGATCCCCAAGGAACTTACGGAACGAAAGTAGGACGAGGCTCTTAGGCCAAAACACGTGTCTTGTATTGTATAAGTGCTCATAACAGATCTCACAAAGGCTGAAGACATGTTATCAGGTGTAATTAGGCTATGTCTCAAAATAGTCAACGGCAATACTTCCATTTGATAGAACATTTTTTGAGTGGCAAGAGTACTTAAAATGTCCCCGAATTGAGTGAAATGTTCAAACTTTCTTCAAATTGCATGATAGCGAATTTTACTGTCGCTGGATCTTTGAGATACCAAATATGTGGCTGAATTGTCGTAATGTGGTAGGAACTATCAATTTATCTTTTTTTTTTTGAGCTTGATTGGTGCACCAGTAAATTTTTTCTACGCATTTTGGAAGTACGACAGAACTTTTTTCTACAACTTATTTTCATACTTAGTCTTACTTATGTGCTTAGACACTCATACACCCCGTTTTCAAATGTATTAGGTCTCAGTAGCTCTCACTTACATTTTTGTTGCAAATGCCACCCGTTAAAATGGGTATATGTGTGAGTTGAGGATACCTTGAGGACCTGTGCACTGCTTTCCTCATGTTGATTAATAGTAAAGCTTGTTTTTTACCTTTCCTAAATAGCCGAGTCAAAGCGTGCTCAACTCGCTACTAACTTAATGACTCAAGTAAATGAGAGAACCGATAATGTTGAATGGTATGGGAACTTTGACACATAGGGCTTTGAGAGTCAAATTCGCTTTGATCCTTACCAGGGCGTGTACTAGCCACTACACTATTGGGCGTTCTGATCAGTTATCGCTTAAGAATCTTGTACAATATGGTTATGACATCACTACCTTATTACATTATTACACTGCTACTAAGACGTTGAAATAAAGAATTCTCGCAGTAGATGAAAAACTCAAGGCAACCGTCTAAACTATCAAACTTCGTTGGAAATGAAGAATCCCATACGAAATTTGATGCTTTCTGACATCTTTAGCGAACAAATCTAATCCGCTAACGTTTATGTGGCTTAGGAACAACTGCGAACTAATTGAACTTGCTTAACCTTTTCAGGACCAGGTGTGTACCAAATGGCACATTGGCCTTTCTGCTTTTCTTTGAGGAACAAATTTGTCAGTAAACTTTTAGTAGTCATTCAATAGAATAAAAAATTTGATTCTCAAATTGGGCTTGATTTCTGAAAAGGCTTTCTTGGTGCACTGTGGCAACGAAGTGAGAATTGCATTTTGTCTTCGAAGTGTAGAGTGTGTCCCGCACGCGTGTTTAAGTGACTCCAAACAAAGTTTTCATACTCATCTAATATCTTGAGAGACGGCAACTCGAACAGTGGACTTGATATTGTAATATTGCACTGCAGCAACGTGGAACAGAAAATTACGCTTTCCCTTCAGCATTCACTACTTGCCAGGCCGGGATTTCCGCTTAGCTTTTCACCAGATTTTAATGATAATTCAGCAACATTTTCACAAAAAAATCTTGGTGATTTCACATCTTAGTTTGAATTTCGAATAAGGTCTTCATGAAGCGCTGTAAAAAAGGCTAACGATTATAATTTATAGTGGGTTTCTTTGGTATATAAAAAGGAAACAAAAGCTTATATCTAAAAGAGTATGGAACAAAATCTTTTTAACGGTTACGTAAAAGTTGAAGTTTTATCTATGGAGAAATCGTTTCTAAATAACGAATAGAAGCCATTTCGGTATGGCATTTGAAGTCCTATACGTAGCGCCATTTGAGAGAAGGCGACTTTCGCTATTTTCGAAGAAATGTTTCTGTTTTAAGGAAACTTTCATATTTCTTTTAACGTTCTGCTACGATCCAAATGCCACTACACGCTTGTACGCTTTCAATTCATGTATATATACATATATATATATATATCATATATATCATATATGGGCGCATGTGGAACAGTGGTTAGAGGTGCCCTGCGTCGCACACGAGGTCAATGGTTCGATCTCGCACTCATGGCTCACCAAGCCATCCATCCCTCCGGGGTCGGTAAATTGGTACCAGACAGGTCTCAGACTTGTCTGGGAGGATAAGCAGCACTGACTCGGTTCAGCGGTAGGCCACCGCGAGTCATTGTAAAGGCCAGATATGCATTCAATCTTCTCAAACGAAGTTAAAAAATTGAAGTCGAATGCATGGCGCATCCCTCAGGGATTGATCAACGCCGAGAGCTTTATCCTCTTAGAGCTTTTAATGTATACGTATACTTGAATGGGTACAGATATATATATATATATGTATATATATTCACAAAGGATAAAGGATAAAGCTCTTGGCGTTGATGAATCGCTAAGAGACTTGCCATTCATTCGTATTCAATTTTAAACTGAGTTTGAGGTGATGATCCGAGTCAGTGTGCTTATCCCCCCAGACAAGTCTGAGAC
>JAHQIW010004358.1:0-50838 GCA_019055375.1 Parelaphostrongylus tenuis | reverse complement strand
CTGCGGTACCGATACGATTTTCTTTTGTCTAAGTCACATTGGTGGAGTCTTGATGACACACACTTTTCCATTTGTCTCTGGAGCTTTCGAAGATATTGTGTAAACGTTTTCGAGTTTCCTACCAATTGGTCTTTCCATCAACAAAGGATAATTCTAGACGTTATGGATGTGAGAACCTTATTGAGGTAATCAAAGTTCATCGAAACCGTAGACACGCGCGTCTGCCGAACTGTTGCTACAGATAAATTTGTAATCAACAATATGAAAGATGTCCAAAAGCATTCTCAAAAAATATATATGAATGTTTTAAGGTCGAATAAAGAAGGTGTAATCAACAGTATGACTAATGATATTAACCGTACGCTGAACAAAGATTGCACGCCTTCCTCCTACGAAGAATGAGTTCGGCGAACAGAAAAATCAGTGAGGCTATTTATGAGCTGGTTGCAGTCCTTGAATTTCTTCCCACACAGATGGTCTAAGGGAGCGGAGGAGATGATATGCGATAGAGCAATATCAGGGCTCTACGGCGGAGTTGTCGCTGTTCAACTTCTCTAAAATGAAAAGAGTCGACTCTGCAATGTGATGTGATCGGTCTATGCAAGTGATGTCTATCGAGATATCACTTTGCGGTAGCCCATTTCAGTTAGGTGGCGAGCGATGATGCTACGGCAGTATCTTGAACAGCCTCCAACACATCACAACCTTTTCACAGTAACTCAATTTGGAACAGAGAAAAAAATTGGATAAGACAATACACCAATAAATTTGAGGGAAACTCAATATTTATTGAAAATGCTGCAAAATTTCGTTACAGCGAGCACTAGGACGTTCACCGTCACCGGCATCACAACTTTGCCAGTAGCAATGGCTTGCTCTGACAAACCCGAAGTTTCTGCTCAAGTTTCTGGCATCGCAACTACCAGGGACGGAGTTAACGCATTTGTATCACGTCTTGTAATGCAAACATTAAGCTTACAACTCTGAGTCTTCAACTGTTCTTCTCCTAGAAAACTCTTGAAGGCTAAAGGAGTGAGCTTGGTTTTTTGGACAACTCGTCAGTATCTTACTGCTATCATGACTTTCGTCGCTTGCAAAATTGATTAGAAACACTCCTTAGTGAACTGCGTCAGACAATAAAAATTTGTTTTTTAGATCGTTGACGTTCTCGAAAGCCTGGCTCGCAGTGCACTTTTACGTGATGTTGTGATCTCGGCCATTTTGGGTCAACTGAGTGTAAGAGTCACGTACGAACCACTGCTGTGCCAGATGGTTGTTTTTGACGTTACGATGAATACCAGTGAGTCTTTATTAATGAATATCTATTTGAAAGATTTCAAGCAGATTCACAGCATTCGCTGTTTATTCACTTCATCACTCTGCTTTATGTGACTCTCATCACAATATTCTTTCTACTAGGCAGGCCCTACTACTTTTAACAGTCAAATCGTCTCTTCGCTTGCTTAAGGATTTCATACTTTTCACAAAAGTTGTAGAATAATGGTCGAGAATGTTTCGTTACATTCTCGAATATAGCCGGGCTAATTTTCGTATGCGTTCGTTATTGGTCGTTGGATGGAGAGTGTGTGGGGGCCGTGGGATCAAATCCGTTTCGAGCCGCGCCAGGCATACCAGCCACTCGGCCACTGACCCCCTGTGTTTATTATATCCCGAAAAATTCTATAAAACTAATAAAATTTATCTTTTTGGAAATGACCTAAACTCAATGTGTCGGGTGATCGTTGGAGAGGTTATGAAAAATCAATGTTTGAAATGTTCTTAACTTTCATCAACTCCAACTCTTTGGTACTACAGAAGAAGATATGCTTTTGAGGCTCGTAATTCCTTCCAGAGATGATGAAGGATGATCAGTTCTGCCTCATCGTCGGTAACACAGTGACGGGAATTTGCACTGGAACGATGCCAGTGGGGCCAGCGCCAAGGGAAGATGCCATGTGCACCGATGCAAACAAAGCGACAATAGGGCCTATTTCCACCAATCACACTTCAATTTCAGGAACTCTCATGGTATGAAAAGCTTTTTTCATAGAACACCGTTACTATGAGAAGAATTTGTGTAGACCACGAATATCATTATGGCGAATTGATCAAGACAGATGTGGCAAAGTGTGCTAAACAGAGCGATTCGAATGTTGGCATCTGGTCCATTTGGATCGCATTACTTCTCGGTAACGGGCAATGTCGGTGGAAACTAAATTGATCAGTGTTATGTTCCACAGCAAAATTCCTAGCCAATCGATATTTTTCATTCTGGCATCCAAACAGCAATAAACTGGCTTATCACATGAATGTTGACTAATTAGAGCAGCGAAAATAAATTACAATGAAATGAGCAGTGTGATCAATTTCATTGTGGTGCTTTCTTTGAAAAATAACTGAGAAGTTAAGACTCAATAAATATCAGATACTCATATCCTTGCTTACAATCCAAGAAAACGTTTCCATTATTGTCTCCCTACTGGCGATCATGAAATCGGTTAAGACGACAAGGACAAAGACAATACAAACGATGCAGTAATTACAATAAAGAGTACACTAATACACAATAGATAATATAACGGAAACAAAGAGAGTATATGGAAGCGATAAGAATGCATCTGTATTCATGTGATTCTATAGCCCTCGCTCAAAACAGTATATAATTTTTATAAGTTATCTTGAGCCTTTCATGAGGTCTGTTATGACACTTAAGCGAGATCGATAGAAATAATCAATTATAGAGCGATATTAATTTTATCACCCATGAGCGGTCCGTTGTTGGTCGTTGCAATGTCGAGGGATTTCATCACCAGACATGCGGTGATCTGAAGTAATTCGGCGTTGAATCCTTTGTATGCAGGAGTACATCCCCTGCAAGGGACTGACTGAACCGAAATGCACCGTGCTACTGATGAGATTATGAGCCCAAAGCACGTGCCTAACTCTATATGCGTTTTATAACACACGTCGTGAACGGCACAAGATATGTTGTTGGATAACAATTTAGTAACTAAATATATACAAACATCATAAGCAACACAATAACAGATTATAATAACATACAATAAACAACAACAACTGCACTTCGTAGTTCAGTACTGGATTTTGAGTCTACTGAATTATCGGGAAAAATTCGTTACCCTGTGAAGATTGAATAGTAAAAAGAAACGTGGAAGACATTTAAACTTGTTGATTAGCGTTTTGAGATGTCTCCGTAGCCGCTGATGTGTCTCTGCACAAGTCATTTTCTCTCCTTTGCTTTATTGTTGCACATATAACCGGTATTTCTCAGTGTTAATTTGGTTTTCCGCACAGTAGAGAGATAATACGTGAGGAAAGTTGTACCAATAGTGCAATAGTGAACAAATCGAACTGGATGGAACTCCAACTACAGAGACCACCTCGTGCGTGTATATTGAGAGTTCAGTGAACATGGAGAATAACACGTAGAAAAAATTGGGCAGAAGAAGGATAGCAGCAAGGGCCGTATTCGGGTTTTTCAAGAAAGTTACCGTGGAGATAACGGACTCAAAAATACGCGCTGCCCTTTTCAGCTCAACAATCCTCCCGGCGCTCTGCTGTGCAGCAGAGACGGATGCTAACACACTTCTACCTCGTCAGTGCTACTGCAGACAACTCACAGAGCGCTTAATCGATGCCTCTTGAAATCCAATCGGCAGTGACATCACCTAGTTGGCTTACGCGGCTCACATCTCCAAAATCTATCTCAGATTAGCGAATGATTCAGAGAAATATTCATCGATAGCGAAAGACGCATGGGCGTCATATAAAAGGAAGAGCAGACGGCAGATGGCCAAAACGAACTGAGGAGTGAACTCCACTAAAAAACACATGCCTCGAGGGCGAGCACCTACATGTCGGGCGAATTTGCAAGTAAGAATTAAGCAACTGTACTCGAAGTTGTCGATGTTTTCAGATCATTGTATGACACTCCCACCAGTCGCCATGTTCGAATCAAACCACTCTGCGGACGACAATCGCAAAAAGAAACGAATGGAAAATGAGCTGGGGTCCGCATAATTCATGGAGACAGAGTGTTCAATTGTGAAAGTGAAAACAAAAGTCAATGCTTCGAGATTCGGCAAACTTTTGTGAACTTTTCCGCATCCTGTTAGTTGTCGAAGCATATTCCCTGTAGGAATTAGTCGGGATGTTAAAAGAAGTGATAGACGGTCGGCGTAAGGTCCAGCAAATTTGCAAGGTAAGGTAAAACATTTTCATTTCACTTAAAATTGCGAACGGGCGTGGTATGGACGGTGTTCAGTCTTTCTATAACACGTGGTAGGCTTTACGAGGCCATCTGCGAAGATTGCTCTCAGTTAGTCGTTGCCTACTTCCCATGACCAACCACTATGATGCTCATCTTGAAGGGTCTCCTTCTCTACGACACTTTTCGAACCACAACTATATGATACGTTAGCAATTCCTGGATCAAATAAGTTGTCAATGGTGCAAGTTGTTTCTCTCCTGCTCTACGGCTCTCTTAAACTCAAATAAGTAAATCACTTGAATTTGCTTTCTGTCTAATATCTTTTCCATAGTCTAGAATATATATGGAATGAAAACACAAGTAATAAGCTGGAAGTGAAAACACAGAGCAAGGATTTTGCCTTAAAATGACGTACAACATAATCACACTTAACTGAAATATGATCCAGAAGAAAAAGGCCAATTTGATGACAATGCATAAACTGCAATTATTCATGCACCAACTGATATTACACAAACCGGAAAAACCACCGGACCTAAATTACAGTTGCATCAAGCGCAAAAACTACTTTTCAACAAATCAAGCCTTTTTTTAAGAGTCTTATATTGAGTTGTCCAAGTGAAAGCAGACCGTGAATAAATCACATGGAGTGGTAATGAATCTCCTACATCAAAATAATAGTTTTATATACTGTCTCGTATCACGTGTGTTACGACAAGTTCTTTCTACAAGTAATTTTTGGATTTATGACGTTTATCGGAAATGCTTCCCAAGATCTTAGAAGAGGATATCTTATGTTTCTGTGCGGGGATTGTGACTTCTATTACAAGTCCATACCGTCATGTGTCTGTATCCTAAGTTAGTTTAGGAGGCTTTGAAAAGCACTTATTGTGCAAAGCACCTGCTTACGCTTCAATGACATCGCCTTCTTTAGAGCCTGGAAGACTCATACTGGCATGCAATGTAGCCAGCCAAACACTTTCATAATTCAAGAGATAAAACTTGATATATAAATCTTGGATCGCAAACGAGCAACTTTTCTAAGCAGTGAACGTTTTGATGATTTGAGGTTTACCAGTTAATATGGAGACCATAAGCATGAAACTCTCATGGGGGAGGATGTCTGGCTCCTATCAAAAAATCGGTCTAGGATATGGCGCAAGACCACTTGCGATGACCAGGAAACCATCTTTATGGTCCATTTCTGGATCAACAAAATTTATCCGGAAAGCCAGAATGATTTGCCCGGAGTCCTAAAGAGCTGAATTTTATGTTCCCAGAATAGGATGATAACTCTGCATGAAAAGCTTCCTCCATTTCTGTATCCTATGCACACCTAGTGGGCGTTCGCTTATGTTATGTTTACCGGCAGAGTACTTTTTTTTTGTACGGGCACAGAGTGGTGCACCCGTTTTGTCAGTATATTCGTCTCTGTGCCCTTAGCAGGAGATTAAGCTCCAACGAGTTGATGAGATGATAAAAGTTAATGGCATCTATGATATGATATAGCACATCGTAGTAAATCCCCTTATGTTTTCATTCTACATATCAAGAGTTCCTACAAGTATTGAAAAAAGCGGGAAATTTAGGAGGAAGTGAAGCAGTTACGAAATCCTTTCATGGAAACAAGTACTCTCCTCAGATATTTAGAGAATAAAAACACAACAAAGGAAAAAACTTGACAAGCATGTGTTGTTTTAGAACCAGAGCTAATATATGCACTACTTTTGACACCAACATGGAGCAAAATGAAGTAAAACAATGAAGTTACTCAAAACACCTATCCTAAAACTTCATGGATAAGAGCGGTTGTGATGGAAAATAGGCGCGTTCACACACTATCCAGAAATTCGCTATGCCTCTGTTCTGTTATGTTTGGGATTTTTCGTTTTTTCACTCTAATTCATACTTTTCTTGGAAAAGATTCATCGAAGCCGAAAAGCGCACATATTTGTTCGCCCTTTTTTGGCAAAAATTAAACCGCTCTTATCAATTGGGAATCTAGGGCGCCTATCATTCATCACTATTGAGTCATAACAACTATGCATATAGTGTGATATAAGTAATAACTGAGTATTATGTGACTATTGCAGAATTCCGCATTTGTCAACGCAGCAATCTTTAGTAAAATGGGGTCTAAACTTTTACAATTAAATGCACCGTCCTCCAATTTGATGGCCGGAGTGAATAATCAATATGTTTTGGTTTGACGTTTTGTCGGCTTACACTAAACTGCTAATAAGGCTAAATCCATTTTTCTTGAAAAGAATGATCAACTATTACAATCAGCTAGTATTCTTCCTATTTAACCACTTTTTAGCGATGGTTTGATTTTACAAATCATACCTGATCATGTTGAGTGATATTCGAAACTTCGCAGGTTGGACAGGAATCAACCCTCATTTCACACTTTCGGGGCACGTGCTAATAATATATCAACTATTACTTCTCATTACCTTCCTTCTTTTTTATGCAAAAGCGAACGATTTACAAAGTTTTTCTGCCCAGCTAATTTAACCTTCAAATGTTGAATTTATCGCTGTAGACACCTTGTACGACTTGGTTTGTTACATGATCCTCAAGCAATAGGTCGCATTAGTCGCAAAATGCTTTGTTACCTGACAACACTAGGAATCCAAATCGTAAAACAGCACATATTCCTCCAAATTAAAATTTTTCTGGTGGCTTTCTAAAACATCTTAACCTGGTTGTTTTGAATAACGACAATTAATATATTGATGGGAGAAGGAAGACAAGCAGTTTTAAGTTGAATCCGAGACGAGGACTGAGCATGAACACCTCCGTGAAAGAAGACAGCAGCGAAACGAATGGAAAGATTGCTGGTGGCAACATAAGATGCAAAAATGGATCATCTACGCATCCAAATGCTTATCGAAAACACTTTACAAATCGTAAATTTTTCTCACCCTTGTAATTTTCAACTTAGAATTTTTTTCTCACGCAAAAACTGGTTAGCAGAATTTCTCTCACACATAATTCGCATGTCGCAATTCTCCCACACATATATCACGAACCACTTCTTATACGGCTTTAGCCAACGCCCATCACATTTGTGCGGATCTCAGCAGTGCTTGTTCATTCTCCAATTATCTTCGATAACTCCGCTGCAATAGTGTCCTTGGTACAACACCATATACCACTGAACCTCACTTTTTCACTTAGGCACGCATTCAACTCATAAGGAATCTTCCTTTTTAGTTCAAATTTTAGTTCAAATTGCTCTATTGATGCGACTCGTAGCACACTTTTTCACTTTGATACTTGGACAGTCCGCCCTAATGGATTATGCGGACCCCAGAACATTTTCCATTCGTTTCTTTTGCGATTGTCGTTCGCAGGTGGTTTGATTCGAACATGGCGGCTGATGCGAGTGTCACACAGTGATCTGTAAAAAATTGACAACTTCGATTACAGTCGATTAGTTCTTACACACATTCGCTCAACATCTAGTTGCTGATACTCATGGCAAGTGTTTTTTCGTGGAGTTCACTCTACAGTTCGTTTCGGCCATCTGCTGTTTGCTGTTCTTTTCATATGACGCCCATGTGTCTTTCGCTGTCGATGTATATTCCTCTGGATCATTAGCGAAGGTGAGATAGCTGGAGATGTGAGCCGCGCAAGTTGGTTAAGTGATGTCACTGCCGACTGTATTTCAAGACACGTCGATTGAGCGCTCTGTGGTTGTCTGTAGTAGCACTGACGATGTATAAGTGTATCAGCCTACGTCTTTGCTGCATAGCAGAACGCCGGGAGGATTGATGAGTTGAAAAGTACAGCACGTAGTTTTGCGCCCGTCACCTCCACGGTAACTTTCCTGAAAAATCTGAATGCGAACATTGCTGCTTCTTCCTTCTGCCCAATTTCTCCTTCGTGTTATTCTCCGTGCTCACTGAACTTTTATTATACACGTATGAAGTGGTCTCTATAGTTGAAGTACCATCCAACTCGATTTGTTCACCACTGCACCATTGATACAACTGTTGTCACGTAGCATATCTCTACTGTGCGGAAAGCAAGTTAACAACTGAGCAATAAAGGTTCTATGGGTGATAATAAAGCACCGGAGAGAAAATGACTCGTGCAGAGGCACATCAGCGCTTACGGAGACATTTCAAAGATCGTTAATCAAAAAGTTCAAAAGTCTTCCACGTTTTTCTTACTGTTCAATTACTACAGAGGATATGGTAAACTTCTTCACAGGGTAACGAATTTTCCCGATAAATCGGTAGACTCAAACTCCAGTGCTGAGTTACGAAGTGCAGTTGCTGTTGTTTATTGTATGTTATTATTATTATCTGTTATTGTTCTGCTAATGATATTGTATCCATTTAGTTGCTGAAATGTTTTCTAACAACATATCTTGAGCCCTTCATGAGGTGTGTTATGAAATCTACATAGTGTTACGCACGTGCTTTGGGCTTATAATCTCATCAGTAGTGCAACGCATTTCGGTTCAGTCAGCCCCTTGCAGGGGATGTACCGCCTGCATATAAAGGTATCGACGCCGAAACATTTCAGATCACCGCATGTCAGTTGGTGAAATCCCCCGACATTGCATTGAAAACGATGGCCCGCTCATGGCTATTAAAATTAATTATACCTCTATATTTAATTATTTCTACAGACCTCGCTCAAGTGCCGTAACAGACCTCATGAAGAGCTCAAGATATGTTATAAATTAAATATTCTTTTGAGCGATGTCTATAGAAACGGATGAATATAAATGTATTCTTATCGATTCCGTTATACTCTCTTCGTTTTCGTTATGTTATCTACTGTGAATGAGTGTTTTCGTCATGGTAATTACTGCATCGTTTGTATTGTTTTCGTCCTTGTGGTCTCAACTAGTTTCACTATTGCCATAGGGAGACAGAAATGGAAACGTTTTCTTGAATTGTAAGCAAAGATATTAGCATCTTGTATTTTTATATTTCAACTTCCAGTTGCTTTTCGAAGAAAGCACTACATCATCACGTTGCACATTTCATTGTAATTTATTTCACAGCTTCTGGTTAGTCAACATTCATGTGATAGGCCAGTTAATTGTTGTTTGGATGCCAGAATGTATCGATTGATTGGAAATAATGCTGTAGAACATACACTGTTCAATTTTTGTTTCCCCCGACATTGCCCGATACTGAGAAGAAATGCGATCCAAATGGACCAGTGCCAACATTCGAATCGCTCTGTTTAGCACACTTTGCCACATCTGTCTCGACCAATTTGCCATGATGATATTCGTGGTCTACACATATTCTTCTCATAGTAACGCTGTTCTATTAAAAAGCTGTTTATACCATGAGAGTTCCTGAAACTGAAGTGTGGTTGGTGGGAACAGGCCCTATTGTCGCCTTGCCTGCATCAGTGCACATGGCACCCGCCCTCCTCCCCGCTAGCCCATCCATTATTCCAGTGCAAACTCCCGTCACCGTGTTACCGATTATGATGCAGAACTGATCATTCTTCTTCATCACTGGAAGTAATTACAACCCTCAAAAGCATATCTTCTTCTGCAATAACAAAGAGTTGGAGTTGAGAAGGGTTAAGAAGATTTCAAACATTGATTTTTAAAACTCTCCTACGATCATCCGACACATTGAATTTAGGTCTTTCCCAGTAAAAGACGTAAAAAAATGTTCTGGACAATTTTTTAGAGGAATTCCTATGAGTTTTATAGAATTTTTTTGAAAATAATAAACACAGAGAGGTCTATTGCCGAGTGGCTGGTATGCCTGGCACGGCTAGAAGCGGATTTAATCCCACGGCCCCCACACACTCTCCATCCAACAACCCCATGCAAAAAAAACCGGCCCGGCTATATTCGAAAATGCAACAAAACATTTTCGATCGGTATTCTACAAAGTTTGTGAAAAATTTGAAATCTTTAAGCAAACGAAGAGACGATTTGGATGTTAAAAGTACCAGGACCTGCGTCGAAGAAAAAATATTGTGATGCGAATCACATGAAGCAGAGTGATGAAGTGAATATACAGTGAAAGCTATAAATTTGCTTGAAGTCTTTCAAATAGGTATTCATTAATAAAGACTCACTGGTATCCTTCGTAACGTCCAAAACAACCATCTGGCACGGCACTGGTTCGTAAGTGACTCTTACACTTAGTTGATCCAAGATGGCCGAGATTACAACATCAGGTAGGAGTGCACTGCGAGCTTGGCTTTTGAGAACGTCAATGATCTAAAGAACAAATCTTTCCTGTTTTGCACAGTTTACTAAGAAATGTTTCTAATCAAATTTTGCAAGCGAATGAAAGCCATGATATTACTATGAAACTGACGAGTTGTCCATAAATCGAAGCTCAATCCTTTGGCCTTCAAGAATTCACTAGGGGAACAAAAGTTGAAGACTCAGAGTTGTAAACTCACTGTTTGCATTACAAGACGTGATACAAATGCTTTAGCTCCATCTTTAGTTGACGTGATGCCAGGAACTTGAGCAGAAACTTCGGGTTTGTCAGAGTAAGCCATTGCAACTGGCAAAGTTGTGATGCCGGTGACGGTGAACGTCATAGTGCTCGCTGTAACGAAATTTTGCAGCGTTTTTAATCAATATTGAGTCCACATAAAGTTTTATTGCTTTATTGTTTTAGGCAATTTTTTCCGCTGTTTCAAATTTAGTCACTGTCAAAAGGTTGAGATATGTGGAGAGTGTTCTGATAACTCAAACAGGCATTTAGATACTGCCATAGCACCATCGCTCGCCACCTAAATGAAATGAGCGACCGGAAAGTGACATCTCGATGGACATCTCTTGCATAGTCCGATCATGTCACATTGCAGAGCGTCTCATTTGAAAGTAGCTGAACAGCGACAAAATCCACCGTAGAGCCCTGATATTGCTCCATCGCACTATCATCTCCTCCGCTCCCTTGAAACATCTGTGTGGGAAGAATTCAAAACTTCAACCAGCTCATTAATGGCCTCACTGACTACTTTGTTCGCTAAAATCATTCTTCGTAGTAGGAAAGCGTACAATCTTTGCCCAGAAAACGGTTAATATCACTAATCATACACTTGATTATATCTTCTCCAGTCGAACGTTTATTACAAATCTTAGCAAAACATTCATATATGGTCTTTGAGAATGCTTTTGGACGTCTTTTACATTTTTGGTGACAAATTTATCTGTGGCGACAGTTCGGTAGACGCGCGTGTCGGCGGTTTCGCCATCACCAGTGCTTTTCCGCTCGCCCCTTATTATAGGAATAAAGTCGAAGGAGAATTACGCTGTCGTCAAGTGAAATAATCATTGATTGTCAGCGTACCTACAATCGATGTCTTGCCACAGGTATGGTTGATTATATGGTTGATTAATTATTTTGTTCACATGAATAGTAAACAGAATTATCAAGTATCGAAAAGCGTAAGAAAATATGGGACAATACAGTAGCTGAACGTTGCATTATCACGTCAAATGGTCTTCAAAGATGCATGACGTTTAATCTTCAAATTTGGAATTGGAATCCATTCATCAAATTCTCAGAGTAAAGCAGCTATTAAGTTTAAATGATGCTTCATATAAATCTGTTATCACTGAAATTTATAAAACTTACATGTAAGGATGGAAATATCTCTAGTACTAAGCAATATTCTGTCCACTACCTTGACCCGCAGGCATTACGCCACATCCGAGAGCTATCGAGATTGTAGCTAGCACCGATATCATGAAAGCATCTACTGAAGTTTTCGCCATGTTTGCAAGGATTTTCAATATTGTCTCACAGAAGTTCGAGCAGATATTGTAGACTCAACTGAAAAAAGACTCTCGTTTTGAATCAAGGCATTCTCAAAACAATAACAGTTCAGGCATCCATAATTAGTACGACTCGTTGATGGGTTATTGAGTTTCTGAAATCCTTTGGGAGCTTCAAATTTGTTTGTTATCGAAGCAACACGGAAATCGTTTAATGATGCCATAAAGCACGCTAAATGTTGGATAGCAATGAGTTGAGTGGAAACGCCCACTTATCCAGAAATTCCACTTAATTGCGTGTGATGAGTTTTGATGATTCTGATAAGCTTATCACATTCATCACATCTAAAAATATCCTTTGTTGACGAAAAGGTTAATTTATAGGAAACTCCAGAACTTTTACACAATCTCTTTGAAAGCTCCAGAGACAAATATGCCATCAAGACTCATCCAATATGACTTAGCCAAAAGGAAATCGTATTGGTAATGCATAAGAGAACTACACATTTAAGGATTAGTAATGTATCGGAATCTAAAGTAAAGTAGTTGTTCCCAAGAACGCGACTGACGTTACAGTGAGCAGTGGCTCCCTCATTTACCTTTCTGAATAGCAGGTTTCAACAAAGATGAATGTTTGTAATCACCGTTGGTACTTTGCGTTAGACGGAACGCTGTGAAAGAACGATTCTTCTCGTCTCCGGTAAGGACTTTTCATAGGATTGATAGTAATCATTCGAATGTTTAAATCTCTGGCTAGTGCGCTACGGGGTCGTCTCTTGAAAACTCTTTTGTAACGCTTCAGCGAAAGTAAAATGTTAGTATCTCAAAAGTATTTCTCGTAGGACAAAGATCTTCCTTAAGACACTAGTAATCATTGGATCGCGAAAGATTCACTATTCCAACGCTACTCCATTTTTTCTTCCATTTTTCCTTCAACTTCCATTTTTTTCTTGGAAAGGCCGCTTCTTTGCAGTGTAGCAGAAAATAATAGATTGATTCTCATACGCGGGATTCTCACATGTGTAGCGCAAATTTTGTTATTCAATTGAAAATCCTTCTCTATTTCAAAAGAAACTCTAGATAAAACGTATGGCTGTGATACCAAGAGATTTTCTCTACACGTTCACGTGCTTTTCGTGCTTCCAGCGAAGTTATAGTAAATTTGCGCGGCCGATGTAAAACATAATTTTAACTTGAACTTCACAGTGTATATAAAAAGCCTTTTCCGAAAAGGATCACTTAGCGCACTCGCCAGAAATCTAAGAATTGGAATAAATATTAATCCTCTTACAGAAAATTCTTGTCCAGCGGAAGGAGCCGTTTTTCATCCCCGCCGTCAAACAGTAGAAAACTCCACCGTCTTTAATAATAATTCTCCGCGATATGTACATAAAGCAAGATATTTCCTGTATATTTGTATTTAGAAGTCTCATTTCACTCGTATAACAGACGCAAACTCATCAACTTAACTCATTCAAACAAAGTTTTTTTCTGTTGAGTGGGAAAAAATGAAGAGACGATTCCATTCTCGAATAATTGCGTTTGTTACATAAACATCTATAACAATATACGAAAAGGTTTGAAATGAATTTTCAAAGTTCACTCCTTTGGTCCCTATTCATTTGCGAAAACAGCATACATTCCGCTTGCGAAAATTTTCAACGATGCTCATACACGTTTCCACCGTAATTTCGTCCCAAAAGCGTGTCAAAGCCGTTTTAAGCTTTTCTATGCTAGTGCAGCGAGTAGCCGAGACTTCTTCTCCAATATGAACCACACGGAGTCATCCATCTGGTTGAGAGAAGCCCGGAAACAGCTGTTGACAGATGCCAGCAGCAATGCGGGCCAAATGAGTAGGAGCACAGTCCTGCTGAACGTAAATCCGTCCACGACAAAGTGTTGAGTAGTCCAAGGCTCCAGTTCGCTCCGTGAAACTTGCTGTTGAAAATTGCTAGAGTTGATTTTGACATTTCTGTTGGTTAAGAGCAATCAGTGGCGTCTGTCCGGTAGCGCAAATGCCGGCGGAGACCATCACAGAGGCTGCAAAATGACTGCGCCTCATGGTTTTTTGCTACTGCGGTTTTTCACTGGCCCTTAAAAGGCTAACGCCGGTTATGACGATTGTGGGGTGGTTTGACCGAAAGTTTATTTTCATTCGTGAAAAGCACCTTAGACAGACAAGCACTGTGATGAAACAAATAACTCGCCGAGTCTTTGGAAGCCGTTCTTCTTTCAAGTTTTTGTCCATAAAGTAAAACGAGCAATATTGCAGCTGCGCAGCTTCAGCTTATTTCACAATGTTTCGGACGCTCCGCTAGCTGATCCCAAGCTCGCCGAGCCATTTTGCTCATCGAACGCTCTGGATTTTGCTGAACTGAAGACAGATTTTCTGAATGTTTTTACGGAGTAGATTGGTGATTAAACAACCTTTTAAGGACGATGTTCAATCTTTCCTATCTCTTTAAAAACATTTCACAAGCGGAAAGTCGTAATTCAAAATATTCTCCCGAAAATAGCTGTCTTTTTTTTCTGAACGTTCGCATTGAGCTAAGCATATTAAGCTATCAGACGGCTGTCATTAATAAGTGGTAGCAAAACCAAGGTAAAAATAATCTATCGGCTTATTACGTCATTACAGTCCCGAAATAAAGTACTCACAAATGACAAGAAGCCGAAATTACAACTGCACTTCTGCGGAATATCAAAAGATAAGAATTTTGAATGGAAAAACAAACGACAATTTCCGCCGCAAAAGGTTTTTGGCATCAAATGTCTAAGCCGCAGAAATGTACCTTAGTCATGAAAATATTCATTTTGTCTCCTTAATGTCTAAGCAATTATTACAGTTCAACTGAATCATATCTCCCAGTTTTTGTATTAGATGGCTCATAGGATGACGGAATTGGCACTCAGCACTCATACATAGGTAACGTCATCTTGACTACCCGTTGAATATTCCAAAATCTTTATGGGTTCTCATTTCGATTCAAACAGAATCTTACGAAGCAAGCTTAGTGACTGATTACGCAAAAAACCGTTAATGAGGTTAAATGCGCGTCATATGTCAAATGGCAATAAGATGTAGAAGTAACCGTGCAAGCAGAAATTTCGGTAAACATGACAAATTCTCAAGTAGCGCGGCTCAAATTTAGGTCCCACCATCTCACTTATGATACTGCGACACAAAATTTCGGTGTTCCTAAAATTAAAACATTCGTAATCGACAGAACGCCAAAATTTTGACTGTATTCAAGAGAGAACATCTTTCAGGGAGGATAATGAATGGAAAAGCGAAGCGGAAGTTTTACTAGTTTTTCGTAACAAATTTGAAGAAGGAGAAATTGCGTTCGAATTAACCTCTGTATTCAAGCCACACAAAATCACCTACTTTGACGATGAACTCGACTGATACCTAAGATAAGCATTCCACAGAATTTTACAAAGGTAGAGAGTCGTACGGTAAACGAGATCTTACCAAGAAAGACTTGAATGCCGGCGGAACCAAAAAAGATGCAGAGTTAGGGGTGGGTTGTAAGGTAAACAACAACAATAAGGCATGAAGTCTCGTCGTAGGCACAAGCTACCTTTCATTTGAGTTTGCAAATTTAGATGTTCAGCTAAAGAGAGAAATCAGTGCGACTCTTCCCACATCAAAAATACTCTCTAGCAATCCGAAAATGAACCAAGCGGTAAACAATCATCGGATTTCCAATCATCAGGTAATAATTATCCTTCCGATTACAGAGGTGGGCCCCGTGATAATACCTTTTAAATCAGTTTACCTGCCGACCAAAAAAAAAGTTTTTATACTTAAGAACGTTACTGGAGATGCTTATCAATCATGCATCGAAAGATTTTTCAAAAACGACGCTTCAAAGTAATCACCGTTCCTTGTTATATAATAGGTTGCTGCGAAAAGAATTACGATTTCGGATCGTTGAATTTAGATCATTCTATATTGAGATTTCTCGTGGCTGTAAATATTAGAAAAATCTCCACACACATGCATATATATATATATATATATAATATATACATATATATATATATATATATATTATATATATACGCACACACACATAAACGTTCGCATCCACACACCCTCACACAACAATGCATCAAGGTGACAATTTGCTCATACACTCTCTCTCTATCAATCAAGAAAGCGAGGAATAAAAGCAGCGAAATCATTAGAAAAAACTGATGGAGGAAAAACGCTCCTGATTTCCCTTTTTTATTACAAATGTTAATATTATCGCTATTAGATTTGTATCTGCTAGTCGGCACTCCCATCCCCTATCAGCACTGTCCACCTCAAAAAAGATCATTGCAGTTTCTTTGCATTTGCATTTCTCACTCATTTTCTTCTCTCAACAAACACAGGAAGGAACGGCGAAATGTTTTGAGTTGTTTAGCGAAAAAGCCATTTTGAAGAAGCTGCACAGCGACAACATCCACTGCAGAGCACTTGTATTGCTCCATCGCACTATCATCTCCTCCGCTCCTTAGAGCGTCTGTGTGGGAAGAAATTCAAAGACTGCAACCAGCTCATAAATAGCCTCACTTACTTTTCCGTTCGCCATACTCATTCTTCGTAGTAGGAAGGGGTACAATCTTTCCAGCAAAAAATTAATATCACTAATCATACTGTTGATTATATTTTCTTCAACTGAGCGTTTATCAAAAACTTTACCAAAACATTCATATATGGTCTTTGAGAAAGATTTTGGACGTCTTTCATATTTTTGGTGACAAATTTATCTGTGGCAAACAGTTCGGCAGACGCACATGTCGGCGGTTTCACCATCATCAGTGTTTTTCCACTCGCCCCCTATCATAGAAAAAAGGGGGCGATGGAGAAGTACGCTGCCGTCAAGTGAAATAATCACTAGTTGCCAGTGTACCTACAGTCGATGTCTTGCCACAGATATGGTTGATTAATTTTCTTTGTTCACATAAATAACAAATGAATTATCAAGTGTCGAAAAGCGTAAGAAAATATGGGACAATTAAATAGCTGAACGCTACATTATTACGTCAAATGGTCTTCAAAGATGCATGAAATTTGATCTTTAAATTTGGAATTCGGAATCCATTTATCAAAAAATTTTAGAGTAAAGCAACTCTGAGTTCAGATTCAAACAAGTATTGGTTGCCTTCCATTAACTAGGAACAAATGAAGAGATGATCCCATTCTCTGCACAATGTTCCACACACGCGCTTTTGTAGCAGGATAAAGCTCTTTCTCTATACTATTAGTAGTCGTTTGAGAACGCAAGTTTAGAGATTCCAATACTATGCTTAGTTTGTGAAAAGACCGTTTCTCTGCGGTGCAGCAGTGAAAATAAGATTGATGAGTCTTATATTGAGTTGTCCAAGTGAAAACAGACCGTGAATAAATCACATGGAGTGGTAATGAATCTCCTACATCAAAATAATAGTTTTATATACTATCTCGTATCACGTGCGTTACGACAAGCTTTTTCTACGATAATTTTCTGAATTTATAAAGTTTATTGGAAATGTTTCCCAAGATCTTACAAGCGGATATCTAATGTTTTGTGCGGAGATGGTGATCTCTAGTACAAGTCCGTCCCGTTATGTGTATCCTACGTTAGCCTTGGAGGCTCTAAAAGTACTTGTTCTGTAAAACACTTGCTTACACTTCAGCGGTATCGCCTTCTTTAGAGCTTGTAAGAGTCATACTGACATGCAATGTACCCAGCCAATCACTTTTATGATCCAAGGGAATAAAACTTGATTTACAAATCTTGGGTCGCATAACGAGCAGCTATTCAAGCATGAACGTTTTGATGATTTGAGGTTTTTAATTAATATGGAGACCATAAGCATAAAACTCTCAAGGGTGAGGAATATATCTAGCTCCTATTAAAAAATTGGTCTAGGATATGGCGCAAGATCACTCGTGATGACCAGGAAACTATCCTTATGATCCATTTCTGGATCAATAGATTTTATCCAAAACTCTCGAATGATTTGCCCAGAGTCCTAAGAGCTGAATTTTTATGTTCCCATGCGAAGGCGGTAACTTTACATAAAAATCTTTCTCTATACATTTCTGTGTCCTATGCTCACCTAGTGGGCGTTTGGTTTGGTTATGTTTATAGACAGAGTCTTTTTTTGTACGAATACAGAGTGGTGTATTCGTTTTGTCAGCATATTCGTCTCTATGCCCTTAGCAAGAGATTGAGCTCTAACGAGTTGATGAAGACGATAAAAGTTAATGGCATATATGATGTGATATGGCATATCATAGTGAACCCCTTTGTGTATTCACTTGTCTACACATCAAGAGTTCCTACAAGTACTGAAAAAAGGGAGAAATTCAGGAGGCAGTAAAACAGTTACGAAATCCTTTCAAGAAAACAAGTACGCTCCTCAGATATTCGAAGAACAAAAACCCAACAAAAGAAAACACTTGACGAATATGTGTTGTTTTACAACCAGAGCTAATATATGCACTACTTTTGTCACCAATATGGAGCAAAATAATGTAAAACAATGAAGTCACTCTAGACACCATTCTAACCAAAATTCCATGGGTAAGAGCGGTTGTAATGGAAATTAGGCGAGTTCACACACTTTTTTCTGGAAATTCGCCTTAGCTACTTTCTGTTATGTTCGAGATTTTTCGTTTTTTCGCTCTACTAATACTGTTCTCGGAAAAAAATTGTCGAAGCCGGAAAGTGCGCATGTTTGTTTGCCTTTTTTTTGCAAAAAATCAGACCGCTACTATCAATGGGATTTGAGGGCACTTAGCATTCATCTCTGGTGGAGTCATAACAGCTATGCATATAGTGGCATATGAGATGATAACTGAGTATTAGGTGATTATGCTGAATTCTGTATTTGTCAACTCAAAATCTTTCGTAAAATGAGAACTTAACCATTACAATTGACTAAAGCGTCCCCATTTTGACTTAGGAGTGAACAATCAATATGTTTTATTTCACGTTTGTCAGCTTACACTAAACTGCTAATAAGGCTGAATCCATTTTTTGCAAAGAGTATCAACCATTCTAATCAACTAGTAGTCTTTCTATTCAACCGCTTTTCAGCGATGGTTTGATGTTACAAATTATACCCGAACATGATAAGTGATATTCGAAACTTCGCGGGTTGGACAGGAATCGAACCCTTATTTCATACTTTTCGGGGTACGTGCTAATATTATTCCAACTATTGCATCTTATTACCTACTGATCTTTTTGTGCGAAAGCGAAAAAATTCAGAAAAATTATTCTGTGCAGCTAAGTTGACCTGCAAATGTTGAATTTATCGCTGTAGACACCTTGTAGAATTTGGTTTGTTACGTGATCCTCAAGCAGTGTCGGATTAGTCGCAAAATTTTTATGCTACCTGACAACAGTAGGAATCCAATTCGTAAGACAGCATATATTTCTCCAACTTAGAATCGCCTCTGGTGACTATCTAAAAACATCTTAGCCTGGCTGTCTGAATAACGGCACTTAACATATTGACGGGAGAAGGAAGACAAGCAGTTTCATATTGAATCCGAGCCGAGGACCGAGCTTGGACACCTCCGTGATTGAAGACAACAACGAAACGAATGGAAAGATTACTGATGGCAACAAGAGATGCGAAAAATGATCATCTACGCATTCAAATGATTATCGAATACGCTTTACCAATAGTAATTTTTCTCACGCATAGACCATTAATCGCAATTTTTCACACCCATATAATTTTCAACACAGAAATTTTTCTCACGCAAAAACTGGATAACAAAATTTCTCTCACACATAATTTGCATGTTGCAATTCAACCACACATATATCACGAACCATTTATTATACGGCTTTAGCCAGCGCCCATCATATCTGTGCGGATTTCAGCAGGCCTTGTTCATGCTTCCAAATAATTTCGATAACTCCGGATTTTTTTGACTGCAGTAGTGCCCTTGTTACAACACTACAAGCCACTGTATCTTACTGATTCATTTAGATATGTATATCCCATGTACACTTGTCTCGCAGATCTCAGTAAGTCTCCCCTTCTTTTTCTTGGAACTACCATCCATGGGAGTGGGAGCTGGTGCGTGGCTTCAATATAACTTCAAAATTTCTGCTGTTCTCCTCAATGACATGCTAAGCGCTGAAAGAGCTTGTTTTTCTCTTTATAAACCTGAATTAGCTAAATTAGAGCATTCTTAACTCGCAAACTATCCAAACGGCGTAAGTGATAGGTTAGACGTGCGGAAATGTTAACTAATACTAAAATTTTAAACCTCGGACGAGAGTTGAGTCCACGTAAGCGTTTCCAGAGCGCTTGCTAACCACTAAACTATGGGTGCTATTGAACAGCTCTCACTCAACACTTCTGGATACTTGGTTATAACATGATAACACTGCTACATAAGTGGTTAAATGAAGGGATTCCGGCACATTAGGTAGGACAATTCAAGCATTCCTGTGAGGTCGCAAACTTACATCACAGGTAGCGCTCGAGACATGGTGTATGGGGTCGCCATTCATTGGAACAATCCAGTAAACATATTTCTTAGACTATTTTGTTGCACAAACAACATGAATGGGATCTTTTTGCTGTCAGCACCTATTTTTTGCTCCTTGAGAACAGGGCTCTTTTCAAATTTTCCTCAGACTTTTGGTACTGGATTTCAGATAATGGGTGTGGTAGGAATCTTTAGTAACATGAGATATCCGGACCGAAAGTGACTTGCGTGAAATGTAGGAGTCACACCTAAGCTGAAAATGAACAAAACAGCTGTATCTATATATCCGAGAATGCTTAGTGGTATGCAAAACTTTTTATCACAAAAAAGAGCGGTAGCAGATCAGAAGCTTCTATAGTGTAGTGGTTAGAACCCTTTCCGAAAAGCCTGAGACGCACGTTCACCTTCGGCCCAGCAGTCAAGCTTCTGCATATCCCTCATCATCCTTGAATATATCGTTATATCGTCATGACAGTGCTACTTGCTCGTTGAGAAAAAAATTTTCGATATCTTATAAGTAAAAGTCATCGGTCAAGGTGAAGAGACTGAACTGCGCAATGTTCTGGTGCAACTTCCTCAATGAGATTCCACCCGCCTTTTCGATTTCTCCCGAAAAGAAAAATCATTTCTCAACTCTAAGTTATTGATTTATTTTGTCTCTGTGGTTTTGATAGGTGTCGACGATCAATGAAGTATTCCTTTTACGACCTAAATTTATTTCTTCTCAGATCTATTCGATTTTTGAATCTTCTCGCTGTTAAGCCGGAAACAGCCACCAAACCCGTCCACTTCTTCCCCATCCTGCTGAGGTTAGAGCATGTCGCAGCACAATATGCAATTGCGAATAGTCGATGTGCTTAATGCGAATCGTCTGACCTAATAAATGCGGGAATAAGGAGAGTTCAAATGTTCGTCTACGAAGCAATTCATTTGGTGCTTCTGCTTTCGTGAGAGGCGGCCGTTTCCTTCTTGTCTGTACTTATTTATTGTCTTTTATAAAAGCTTGAAGTGCATTAGAGTTATTTGCCAACTACCACCACTTTCTAAATTCGGTGTTTTTCTTGACGAAGAGGTTGCTAAAAGTAGATTCTATTCAATAACACTTAGTGCAGTAAGGTGAAGACCGATGTTTCGGCGAGCTCGCCTTTCCAATGCCTGGAATGGTCAAATATCTTATGCAAATCCTCTCAAAATGTTTAGTGTTTTTACTGCATTTTTCACATTGTTATGATGTTGCATACATACCTAGGAGAATGGAGTGGTGAGCAAAATACGACCTCAAACGGGAGTCGAACCCGCGTTTCATCCATATCGGGGTTTGACTCTAGTTTGAGATCGTATTTTTCCTTACCACTCAATACACTTAGGTATGCACAAATCCTCCCAGTCAGACACTTTCGTAACTTCACCTGGTCAAATTTGATATTTGATTTTGAAACTTAAAGTTTCCAGCTTTTTTTCGGGATTCCCACTGTCTTGTTCGTTGGAAGTGTTCCGGCTACTCCATTGGAGACCAGCCGTACGCAGTCATGCATGGGATGGGGATTTGCCGGCCCAGATTAGAGAAAACTTGGTACTTTGTAGTTATAAGAGGGCTTTTTGTAGTTATAAGAAAACAAATGAAAAACTCGACTTCATTCGCTGGAGAGGAACTATTCCTAAGAGTGTTAGTAATCGTACAAAAGCTTAAGCTCTGGCCAGAGCATCAAGTGACGCGGTTTTTCAAACACCCTTTCATAACGCCGTAATATGCAAAATAGAATTATGTTTCACACAACCACGCAATTTTTTTTCTTATCTCGCTTATATTTAGCTGGACATAACTCCTCCCTTAGACTGCTAGTACTCTTTCGATAGCACTAGTTTTGAAGAACTGAAAATGTGTTTGCTTTTTGGAAAAGCTCTTTTGAAGCGCTGTAGGAGGAAGAAAAGTTTTGTGCTTTAAACCTAGCCGCACAGAGCTCTTTCTTTAGACTATTAGCAATCATTTGATAGCGTAAGTTTCAATGATTACGACGCTATGCTTGTTTTCTGGAAAAACCATTTCACTACAGTTTAGCAGGGAAATAAGATCAAGCATACATATGCGGCGAGCTTGTTTACCGGCCAACCCCCTAGCGGAGGGCGGGGAGATCGCTCGATTCCTTGACGGTTGGACATGTAGCGTGCAACTTGTATTCAATTGGGGATTTCTTCTCTCGCTTTGAAGAAATTCCGGATAAAACGGTCGACTCAGATACTACGAGCTCTTCTCTGCACGTTCATATGCTTTTCGTGCTTCCCGCGAATTATAGGCGTGAGAAAAATGAGGCACGAGGCAGGTGTGAAACGTAGTTTTGTTTCAAATTTCATAGCGTTATAAAAAGGCTTTTTCTAAGGCACGATAAGTGAAACTGTAGCTAGAAATTGAACCTTTCCATTGCTTACAAGCACTCCTATGAAAAATCCTCTCCAGCGATTGAAGTAGCTTTTTCAATTGTGCCTTCTTTTCAGAAAAAACTAAAAATTCTATCGATTTCAGCCTCTTATGTGCTCATCAGAAAAAGCCGGAATACTCAATCTATACCGAGATTAATAGACAGTCGATCTGGAGAACCGTCTTAGATTTTTCGTTGTTTTCTTCTTCTATGTGATTTCGATTTTACAACACAATTTTGCATTTTAAAAGGTTTTACGATACATTGGCGACACTAATTTGTCTGTCTCACATAGAATCAATTCATTCATTGGATTCAACGATAAAAAGAGCAGAACAGTGGTCTCGGTGGCGTAGTGGTAGAACGCGCTTCTTTGTCGCTGAGACGCCGGTTTAGCTCCTACCTGAGGTTCAGAACTTTGCATATCACTCATCATGCTAAATATTGTCGTTGTCCGATACTCAAATTCAGGCCAGTTGTTTAACTATTGCCTGTTTTTTGTATAGTAGCGATATCTATCTGGCACTTAGTCTTTTCTCCCTGAGGAAAACATGCCTAACCGTTAACGCAAAAGAGAAAGCAGAAAAATCTTGTCTCTACAGGATGAGAAGACATTTACGGTAATCGACTTGTATTGAATAATCTTATATTTGTCATATCTTTCTATTCGACAATGTTCTCTATCTCTGTAATGTGTACCTTTTCTCTAGCAACAGTTTCGCGCCACAAAGGCTCGTCAGACTGGCAGTTTTTCCAAATTAGTAGGCGTAGGGAACAGCTTTGGAACAGACTTCAACTCATAGAAAACACACATAGTGAAAAGTACAACCGTGTACAGATTTGCAAGTGTGTAAGAATTATAAATGTGATTTACGTTTTTTTTTTTGTATTCATGTAAACATTAATAGACTGTGAATTGTAAATAGTAGAATAAACTTCTCTTGAGCAGATGTTTAGAACATTAGTAGACAGCTATACTAGTAATAAAGGCAGAAAACTTCATGTGTGGACTAACGGTCGAAAATGTCTTGAGGTACTTTTCCGTTATCCGTACCCTGCTTTGACTCTTTAGGAAAAAGACAGTTTATAGGATTTCTCAAAGTTTCAGTGATCATTCTATAGCTTGAATCAAAAGAATTTAAAATGTGTATTTTACTTCCAAAATGCTCCAATAGTCATCCTAAAATAGCAAGAACAAAATTTTGATTCTCGTTCAAATATTTCTTGCTAAGCAAAGCTACTTCTTCAGACTTTCAAAAACTAATTGATAGAATGAGTATTTGGTTTTTAGAAAGGACTTTCTAATGCTCTATAACAACCAGAAGAAGATCGGGTTTCCCGAGTTTAGATCATTTTCGTCATCCGCACCTTTTTGCGATCCCTTGAGAAAAACAGGCCTTTTTGCTTTCTTCTCAAATTTCAACAATTATCTAGTTGCACAGATCTCAAAGATTTTAGTGGTGTATTTTAATGTCTATATGGCTCTATTATTGTGCTGTAACAGCGAAAGAGACTTATGTTTTTCGCTGAACAAAGCTTTTCCTTTAGTCTTTTGACAGTCATTCGATAGCTTGAATCTCGTCGATTCTAGTACTCGCTTGTCTTGAGAGGGACCTCTTGATATTTCGTGGCACCTAAGAGCATTGAGTCTCCGCGCAGCGAACATGGGCACCAAATCACCGTGCTCTGCCGGTATCCTGAATCTTTATTTTCGTACAGAGAGCGCTAAACCAACGTGGTTTTATTCAGTGCCAGGAATTCTAAATCCAATCTTCTCTTGATTGTTACAGGGAGTGCGCATCAAGAACTTCTTCAAAAACCAAATGCATCATGAAATCAGGGAGACTTGATTTTAATCGGATACTCACTAAAATCCTAGGGAAATAGCTTTGTTCAACGAGAATGTTCGAATAAGGAGAGTAATTTAATTTTAGTTTTGTTATGTCGCTTTATTTTTTGTTAATGCGGATTAATAGAGCCGCTTTCAGAAAGAAAAATATCGTTCAAGTTCTTCTGATTTGAGAGCTGTAGAATGAATACTCATGCTTTGAAAATCATTGAGAAAATGTGTTTTTTTTTGGGGTCGAGACAGGGTGCGGATAACGAAGTATTTGTGTTTGATGTCAGCACTGACTCGTTTCTAACTTCACGTTTGACTAGAAATCCATCCACGTCCTGCACATAGGTTTGATAGACGAATAGTAATGTCGAAACATCAAACTTTCGTCATGAAGATTGCAACAACATTGTAGACTGGAATGCACAAAGGGGGAGGTAGGTGCGATGATTGAAGAATATCCATTCGTTACGGTTCGATAATTTTGGTAGAAAACTATACGCTAGTGTAAACTGCAGTTTCGAAATAATCTTAGTCGTCATTGTAGACGAAAATGAATGGCGACCAATATTTTGGAATCATTCAGTGAGAGCGTACACGTGTATCACCCGGTTGTCCGATGATCGTCGATTGACTCGAGAGGACAACAGTTGCTACTTCTAGCACTTCTATCTATTTTCCTTATCGCGTGCAAGAGTAGTCGCTCCTTGCTCTAGAAATCCGCAAGCTTTTATGTCTCTCTTCAAATCTTCGTGAGTAGAAGAAATCGGACCATACTTATCCTGTGGTGCGCTTGACATCCCGAGGAATCGGTCAGAAACAGCTCTCGCCCATCGGTCGTCGTCAGAGTGCTTTTAAGTATCCCACCCGACCTTATCTCCGGTGACTTGGTGTGTAGAACGACATCTTTGATTTGTTCGATTGTTGAAATAGGTCAGAACTTCGAATCCTCTCTTTCATTGCAAGGTACGGAATTATCTTAGCATCGACCTTTTTGATTACGCTTACATTGACGCCAAGTGATCTTCGTCCTGCTTACGTAGCGACCATTTTTCTAGTGAATACGTTAGGGACGGAACGACCGGTAGTCGAAAAGGTGTGGATGAAGTCGGACGTTTTCGTTTTTTCACAACATCCTTGACTTTTTTAAATGCTTCTCAAGCCATGCGATTCCTTGTGCTCAAAGCCTGGAGCTAGGTCGTTTATAATGTTGAATTCACGACCTGGATGGACGTAACTGAAGCACTCGGAATTTTTCGGTTCGTTAAGCGTGAATGGGCTTTTAGAACTCATCCGATCCTCACAAACATCGTTTCCATTAGTTTTAGTTGGAGACCAATCTGTCTTTCTACCGGGCGTCGAAATCGTCATCATTCGTTCCGCTCTGTTGATGTTTGGTGTTATAAAACAATGTCATCAGCGAAGCGACTATGTTATTATTGTCGGCCGTCCGATTTTCCTCCAGTATTGTCCCATTCCAATGTTGATGTCGACTCATTATGAAAATTGTATAGAAACAGTCTTGGAATCAAATAATACCACCATTAGCCGCAAGTGTTGAAATAATTCAAACCTTGTCGGATGCGAGAACTTCCCAAAAGATGTTATCCATTGGAATAACTAACGAAATTTCCTGAGAATAGGCTTTAAGTTACATCTTTTACCACTTCGTTCTAGTAAATGCGATGAAATCTAATAAATCTTCCGCAGCACTTTTGGGGTACTACATAAATATGTACGTAGTTCAAAACGTTCCAAGGTTCCCTAGTGGGCACGACTAGCACTCTTGCGATTACAGGCGTAAAGAAGTGATCGTTCACAATTTCGGAAGCTATCCATGGGACGTGTGTCAATTGTGGTAAATGCGCCAACCTAGAAGAAACAAACATTTTTCGTTTTTCTTTTCGTTTCGACTTTAGCCTATCCTCTGGGGGCGCTCAGTCCCCTATACTAAGAGTAGGCGACGACGAACATTTTGCACTGTATGTCAGGTGGATTTATCACCGAAAACACAGTGTTGTGCACTCGATTGCTCTTGGCTGGTATCTTCAATATATCATACCTTTCGTTTATAGTGTTTCCTTGAGACCACGCTCAAATTTCAACGTATCTTGTTATTACTGTTATTATTATTTATTATATGATTTTTCGTTTTTTATTCCTACTCAGCCTTCCATAGCGGACACGGAAAAATCTCAGCAAGAAAACAGATTTTTTTGAAAATGCCTAGAATACTCAAGCCTGAATGCCTGAACATATAAACTTGAAAGACGATTCATTTCTTCTTGATTTCACTCACTCAGCTTCAGCTGCCAAATATGGCCACTTCTAGATGGGTGGGTGAGTACACTAACAACTAATGCTCTAAAATATGTTGCTGTGGCACTATTTTTACTTCGAACTTTTATTGTTTTCATTCTTTGTACTCCTACTCCAACATGTTCCTTTATGGCTAGTAGTGAGGCAACAGTTTTCTAAATTATACGCGATCAGAATTTCTTTTGGAAATTTTTATCCAAAATTCCTCACTTTTAATAAAACTATTGAACACAAATTCATCACATTGTCAGTTCAATTTCAGATTTCGCCGACGGTGGGAATTGCCGAGAGAAATTTGTTCCAAACGGACCCGATGCTCACATTCGCACCGCTTTGTTCATAACATTTTGTCACATAAATTTCGGTATTTTCTTTGCAAATCAAAGTTAGACAAAGTAATTGGTCGTTCAAATCATCAGAGTCCCTGAAGTGGGCAAGTGGATGCTATTGATAGCTGTTGCAACCATCTCACATTTCATTTTCTTCTGCCCACCGAATGCAGGGCATGTTCCCGTCACCATGTTATCGACGATAGTACTACCGCATTTTTTCATATCCACTGCAAAAATATATGAGTTCTAGGAAAACATCTTTCTCCATCACAATGCATGGCGGGAAGAAAATACTAAAGGTTCTGAGCACTTATTTACTTTTATTCTTCAAAACCCTTCAGATTATCATTCAACACATTGTACATGATATAATTCTTGCGTGAGAGATGCGAAATTAATTCAAAAAAATAATAATGGCCTTAAGGTGTCAAAGGCATATTGATAGTTCTCCTCATATTTTCAGACACTTTCCAAGGAATTTCTGAGAATTATTGCTATCGGAAAAGGTAATACAAATCTGTTTTTCAAAAGCCCTTGGGCTTTTACCTAAGACTTGTTGAATGTATGTACATTATTGAAGGCCTACGATCTTCTTCTGGACCAAAAACTTTCTGACTTAGCAATGGTTCATAAGTGACATTAGATTGAAGTCGACCCAAGATGTTCGAGATTACAGAATCAGGTACGAGTGCGCTACGACCTTGACGTTCAAGACATCGAAGACCTAAAAGGCAAATTTTTCGACTCTAATAGTTGGTTTCAATGTGGTTTCAATAAATTTGTGTGAAGTTATGCAAGGCATGGTAGCACTGGCAGCTCGCCTCCTCCGTCCTTCTAGAACTCATGACAAAATTTCTGAATCTAAAAGTTATAAGCTCACTGTTTGTATTAAAAGACATTCCACAATGCCTGATCCTCCTTTTCCGGTTGCCATGCCAAAAAACGGGTAAAAATTCGTACTTATCAGTGTAAACCATGGTCACAGATAAGCTGAAGCCGGTGGCAGTGAAACTTCTGGTGCTCGCTGCAGCGAATTTAGAGTAATAGGAGTGAATGGGTAAATTCGGAACACTTTGATGATTTATTTTTGAAAACCGATTTTCTATTAACGACAGCATTACCAGCCAATGATAATTTACCTTACGCTTTAGCTATCACTATGAGTGAGGTTCACAGATAAACTGTATTCGTCCCAGCGTTCTAACGTTTTCGTATTCAGAGCCAATAAGTAGAGTCTATTGTTCACACCTCTGTCCTCGTCGTGGATTGTAGTCATCGTTGTATAGGGAAGACGGAGAGTTGTAAAGATAGCGTAATAAAGTTCATCATCATCCTCGTTGTGTTAGCTAAATCATAAAAGTCACTATGTTGAAAGCATTCGACTTTTTCTTTTCCTGTTCAATATTGGAAAGCCATTCGGTAAAAAGCTTAGAATACGACGGCTATTGTGTACTGATGAAGTATTAGACATTTTTATTTCAGTTTGATGATTAATTCATCCGTCTTCACAGTGTTTTTTTTCACTGTGCGGATCGTGGTTTTTCTAGCGCTTTTTCGTCTTCTTCTTGAAAGTCGTAGAATACTGGTTGAAGTTACTCGGCCACGAAGTTCCCATTTTAATTTATTGGTGTTGAGAAATCATTTAGCGTTGAGATTTATCGTAACACCATGACAATCTTTTTCTTATTACTTTGACTTGCAGGCAACACTCCACACCAAAGCACTGTTGGAATTGTGGCTAGCATCGAAATCATAAGAGGACCGATCGGATGTTTTGCCTTGTGTGAAGGAGCATTCATTTTCGCCTTCTACAACTCTAAGCAAATATTGTAGCTTGACTGACAACCACTTTATTTCCAAGAGCTTTAAGGGATGCATCCCGAGAAACAAAGGTATCGCATAATCAGATGAGAATATGCATGTCAAATGTTGAATGTCAATGAGTTGCGTGAAAGAGACCATTCAAAAATGAATGTGTCACTTAAGTGGAGTAGCTTGAATTCTGATTGCGCCTACCATTTTATGATGGTGCAACATGAAATCCCAATTTTCGCAAATATAAAATAGCGCAATCGACAAAACTCCGAAATTATAATCGAGAGAAAATTTGTAAAAGAAGATATTGATTGAAAAAAATTGGTATGCAATTTTCGTTGCGAAACAATTTTGCCATCAAAGTTCTAGAACGCAGATTTCGCGTTTTAAGCCTGATATCCTTAATAGCATCTCACAATTACTACGCCTGTAAAATAATCTTTGCAAAAGGAGAGCCCAAATGACAGCCAAATCAGGAACTTCTATAGTATAGAGTTTCACTTGATGGTTGAAACTGGGATGGGATGTTACAGGGAATCCACTAAGATGAGGAAGCTAACGGGAGACCATGTCAGAATTGGTTGAGAAAAAGAGCAACTTCATGAAGGTGTAAGATGTTGTAGCAAGGTAGTAGTATTTTACACTGCCATTATATCGAAATGGAAAGGGCATCGAAAATAGTTAAGAAAGCAGGTGGTGTGACTCTGGAGAAACTTTCTTATTAACCTTCTTAAACGTTTCAGTCGGATGTTCACGGAACGCCGTCAGTTTCTCGAAATTTCTATATGATGCGGATGTGACGAAATTTGTTATTGCACATTCTGTGCACTGAGGTTCTATTTTATTTGAACAACGTTTACAAACTCTTCCCTGGTCCGTCCCATTTTGCATATATCTCTGAAAAATTATCTCAAAAGTCCGAAGCGTTATTTTCTTATGCAAAGCAACCAATTGAACTGGACCATTATTTTAGGCTCCAAAGTGATCAAGAAATTCAAACCCACAATAACGCTCTAGAGCAAATGTTGCTGTCTTACAAGAAAAACAACTGTATTTAATACGATTCTGACACTTTCGCAACTGTGTTGTAGTGCCATCTGTTTTCCAGTTTATAAAAGTTCTACATAGCACACGAATTCGATTTCCAATATGAAGAATTCATTACTGATAGCTGGCCTTCCAGCTTCGTCACTTGCACGGTGCCTTTTCGTTCAGTTAGTTGCTCGAGATATCCCCTATATAAAGGAATCAACAGTGACTTTTTTTTACTCGACTTACGGTGAAGCAATCATCGAGGCATTCTTTCGGATTGATTGATTGTCGATTGCATAGCATACGGTAGTTGCAGAGCATAGGTGACAAAACCTTTCAACCGCATACGTCAAGACCTTGCTCAAAACAGAATAGTCTGATGACATACTTCGACCTTTTCATGATGTCTGTTATGTCACCTCATGAAGGGCTCATATTATGTTAGCAGAATATATTGTTCTAGAGCAAAACCTTGAAATAGCGCGTGTTTAGCACTATATAAGTACCATAACTGACCTCATAAAAATTTCGAAATATGTTGTCAAATTGAAAAATGTTTTGGAAAGCCTTTTTTTCAGTGTAGGAATTCACCGCAGTAGTAAATCGGCGTAGTACCTAAGGATGATGGTTTCATTTACTTTTAACGCGCTAGCCAAAATTCTTCACCTTGGTCTGAAGGTACCTTAGATCTCCTTTGTCTATTTCCGGATGGCAAAGCGGAAGCATCGTCAGCGCTGTATAGTCGTGGGCCTTATTATGGGTTTTCTTTATGATGAATGCTTGAACATGAATAAGCAGTTCCGTGTTGTACCAGTTCCGTGTAGTTTTAGTTGAGTTTTTGAGCAAAGAACAGCTTCGCTATAGTGTTCTCTTCGCACGTTCATTACAGTACCGTAGTAAATGAGCGAACTGCCACCCCTGCTTTCACAAAACCACTTTATTGAAGATCATACAGGCATGAGTGTTTTGCGACGCTATTCTGTGTGGTTTACCGTCGCCTGTAATACCTGTCGTTCCGCTGTTCGTCGAGTTACTCAAGCAGGAGCGTGTAAGCTTTTTTCCTTGTTTATGTGAAAAGCCAGAGTGAATCCTTTCGCTATAGAGATTGTGGAGATTCTGTGAGCATCACATCCTTGCTTGAGTCTTTTCGTGAAGAAATCAAAGCGTATCAGGTGGTCTTTTGTAATACGTATGATACTCCCCGAAATTCAGTCAGTTACGGCTTTCTATAATCTTTTGTCGCTAAAACGCATTTTCTATCTGTCTGACTCATCTTCGACAGCTTGAAGGTTCAGAACGACGTCCTCGATCGTTCACGCTTGTCAGATCTTCACATGCTTTCTCCATCTGCGAGATATGAGATACGGGTACTACTTACATCAGGCATTTGACCAGGCAGGCAGATTCGCTAACGCCAAGTGATCCTTCTTGTGACCTCGCCGACCAGATTTCTGAAGCATATGTGAGGTAATCGTTGAGTCAAAAAGTGGAGACGGTGTTGAGAAATCTACGTTCTCTTCACTATATCACCGGTGCTCCTAAACACGTCCTAAGCAATTCGCTTTTTCGTATTCAACGCCGAGCTAAGTTATTTATAATACTAACTTCTTGACCTCTACGCACGTAATTGGAGTATTCGGAGATGGTACTTTCGTTGAGCGTCAATAGGCATTCAAAACCAATCCGCTCGTCCAATCTTTCCACAAGCGTTGTCGAAATCAGCGAACATTGTTTCTCTTGCTAATGCTTGGCGCTACCAGAACTATATCTTCAGCACAGCAAAGACTGTGTAATTTTTAACCTCACGTCTCACTCTCATGTTGTCCTATCATTGTTCACATAAAGTTCTGAAATGTGGTTGGAAATAATTTTAGTGATATCGTATCGTCTTGTTAGGTTTCCTCTTCTTACGACGACATTAGTGTCCTTATATTGTGAATAACCTATATTTCTTCAATTTAACTGCTTTCTAGCAGTGCTATGATATCGAAATATTCAACTAAGAATAATGAATGACACGCAAAAACTCACCTTAGGCGGGAGTTAGACCCGCGTTTTACCTTTAATAGGGGCCCGTGCTTCATTATGCCAGCAAGGCCACCGCTTCGCGACCACTTTTTTTTCGAAATGAACATTTGAAGCTGTCTGCAGCCAACCTATAACGGGTGTGGTCTAGTAAGCACATTTTGACTTTGGACTAAATCAAAGTGACAACTTTTTCTTTCTTCTCAAGTATTTTTGAGACCCCGGTCAAACCAATATGATCTGTCCGGCGTTGATTCCTCTTTGCATGGCATATCTGCTGCTGAACTGATTGGATTGAAAGACACCGTGTAACTGAGGAGGCTGTAACGCCGAAACGTGTCTTGCACTGAATAAGTATTATAGAAGAAATCATGAAAGGCTAAGAATATGCTATTAGATCAGCCTTTTCTTTATATTAGATCGGTGCAAATGTAAATGCAATTGCGGTTTCAGACCACGCTGAAGCCGCACTTACATTAGAAATTTGCTTCAAAAGACGGCGTTGGTAGAATGGTCGACATTGAATTCTTGTGCAACATCTCCTGTAGGTTCAATGGGATTAGCTTCGATGAGTGCTTGCAAGAATTCTTTTTTTTTTCCTAAAATGCGTCTCTTATCTTCATAACTCGTCTAGTTTACGAAGTTTCTTGAAACTCTAGGGCCACTGTCTGCAAGTTGTCTCTGCTGCCTTACGACCCACTTTGAACTTTGAAAAAACGAATATTTTCATGACTAGAGCACATTTCTGCGGCTCAAACATTTGACGCCAAAAACCTTATGCAGCAAAAAATTGTCGCTCATTTTGTCATTTGAAATTATATCCACAGATATTCCGTAGAAGTGCAGTTGCAATTTCTCGCATCTTGTCATTCGAGAGTACTTTATTTTCGGGACCTTAATGACCTAATGAGCCGATACATTATTGTTACCTGGGTTTCGCTACCGTTTAGTAATGGAGCCGTATTCAGATAGCTTAATACGAACTTTCAGAAAAAGAAGGCAGCTATTTTTGAGAAAATATTTTGAATTAAGACTTTTCGCTTGTGGAATGTTATGAAGAGATTGGAAAATTTGAGGACCGTCCTTGCAACGTTGCTTAACCACCTGTCTACTCCGCAAACATTCAGAAGATCCGTCGCCAAATTCAACGAAATCCAAAGATTTTGATGCGCAAAATGGCTCGGCGAGCTCGGGATCAGCGAGCGGAGCGTCCGAAACAATGTAAAAATAAGCTGAAGCTGCGCAGCTGCAATATTGCTCGTGTTTACTTTATGGGCAAAAAGTTGAAAGAAGAACGGCTTCTAAAGATCGACGAATGATTTGTTTCACCATTGTGCTTGTCTGCCCTACTTTTCACGAATAATAATAAACTCTCGGTCAAACCACCCCACAATCGCCGTAACCGACGTCATCCTTTCAAGGGTCAGTAGAAGACCGCAGTAGCAAAAACCATGGAGCCCACTCAATTTGCGCCCTCTGTGATGGTCTCCACCGGCATTTGCGCCACCGGAAAGACGTCATTGATTGCTCTTCATCGACAGAAATGTCAAAATCAACTTTGTCAATTTTCAGCAGTAAGTTTCACAGGGCGTACTCAAGCCTTGGACTACTCAACACTTTGGCGTGGACGGATTAACGCTGCAGCAGGGCTGGGCTCCTACGCATTCGGCCCGCTCTGCGACTGCCATCTGTCAAGAGCTGTTTCTGGACCCTAAAAATAAGGACATTTGGCAGTCAAAATTGCTTATCTCAACCATATGGATGGCTCCGTGTGGTTCATATTGGAGAAGAAGTCTTGACTACTCGCTACACTAGCATAGAAGCGCTTAAAACGGCTTTGACATGCTTTTGGGACGAAATTACGGTGAAACGTGTGTGAGCATCGTTAAAAATCTTCGCAAGCGACTTCATGAATCTTTAGGGACTAAAGGAGGCAATTCTGAGAACTCATTTCAAACTTTTATGCTTATTGCCATAGTTATTGGTGTGATAAACGCAATTATTTTTTTAACCGAATGAAAAAAAATTTGTCATACCCCAATTTTTACTGTTGAAATATGTGGAAAAATGACACAACTTTTACTTACACAGTATGTAAACATATCATGTTGTTATAAATAAGAAAATAACAGCAATAATACAATTGAAGTAATACAATAATACATTCCGATTTGATTTGTTTTAATACATCTGCGCATTTCAGCCATCACTTCAATGGAGGCACTAAAAGCATATGAACGTATAGAGAAAACCTTTAGTATCAGAGTCAGACATTTAATCTGGATCTTTTCCAAAGCGGAGCAACAAATCTTAATCACATAGCAATAATCGCACTTCAAGTAGGCGCCATCGATCGATGGTCGCGGTGAGCCGTTTGCCCTCTCCCCACCTCTTCCCTGCAGTCCGTGAATTAATCAAAACCCACGTGCTCGCGTGTATGAAACCAATCTTATTTTCATTGCTGCACCACAGGGAAACAGTATTTTTTTTTGAAAAGACACAGCATTAGAATCCCTAAACTTGCGCTCTTGAATGGCTCCTAATAGTATAGAGAAAGAGCTCTATCCTGCTACAAAAACGCGTGAGTGAAACACTGTGCAGAAAATGGAGTCGTCTCCTCGTTTATTTCATTTAACGGAAAGGGACGAATATTTGTTCGAGTGAGTTAATTTTAATGAGTTTGTGTCTGTTACACGTGTGAAATCACCTGTATCACCTGTCGTCCCGTTGATCGTCGAGTGACTTGAGCGGGTACCAGCAACTCTTCCATCTTTCCCTATCGCGTGCAAGAGTAGCCCAGTGGGTCCTCCTCGCTCTAGGGATTCGCTGAGCATCATATCTTTCTTCCATCGCTATCGTGAACAAATCGGACCAACGGGTCAGTGGTCTTCCTTTAGAGCGCTTGACGTCCCGAGGAATCCAGTTGGTAACGGCTCTCGTCCATCGGTTGTCGTTGATGCGCATCACGTGTCCGGCCCACTTTATTTTCGATATCCTGGCGTGTAGAACGGCGTCTCTGATTTTCGATCGTTGACGTAGGTCGGAACTTCGGATCCTTTGTCTCATTTGCGGAATACGGGATACTCCTAGCATCGACCTTTCGACTGCGCGTTCGATAACTCTAAGTGATCTTTCATCCTGCTTACGTAGCGACCAGGTTTCTGCTGCATACGTTAATGCACGGATAATTGATGAGTCGAAAAGGTGGGCACGGAGTTGGATGTTCATTGTCCTCTTCACTACATCTTAGATGCTCTTAAACACTCCCCAAGCTGCTCGCTTCCTCCTGCTCAACTCTGGGGCTAGGTCGTTCATCATGTTGATTTCACGACCTAGATAGATGTAACTGGAGCATTCGGAAATTGTCTTTCCGTTGAGCATGAATGGGGCATTAGAAACCCATCCGTTCCTCATGAACATTGTTTTCGTTGGATTCAGTTGAAGACCAATCTTTCCACAGGCGTTGTCGAAATCAGTCAACATTCGATCCACTTGGCTGATATTTGGTGTTATGAGAACGATATCGTCAGCAAAGCGAAGATTGTTTAATTGTCGCAATTTTCACTCCCATTTCTTCCCATTCTAATGTTCGCATGACGTTTTGTAGGGTGGCAGTGAATAGGTTTGGCGAAATTGTACCGCCGTGTCGAACCCCTTTTCTTACGTCAGTGGTGATATTGCTGTAGAATGGAGATATTCTGGTCGTGAAATCTTTATAAAGCTCACGAAGGATCAATATGTACCGAGTAGGGACGCCCTGGTTATCCAGAGCCTCTATAACCGCTTCTGTTTCCACTGAATCAAAGGCTTTCTTCAGATCGATAAAAGTGAGACAGAGTCGTTGTTTGTACTATCGCGAAACTTCAGTGAGTCTTGTGATCGTCTGGATGTGGTCTATGGTACTAAATCCTTTTCGGAACCCTGCTTGTTCGCATGGCTGTCCTTCGTCCAGTGTTCTGTCGATCCTGTTTAAGATGACTCGAGTAAAGAGTTTATAGACAACGGACAGCAAGCAGATTGGACGATACTTGCCTAGGTCGTGAAGGTCTCCCTTTTTGAACAACAATACGGTCTTGCTGGTTTTCCATTGAATAGGGACCTTGCATTCTGACAGGTAGCGAGTGAAGAGCCGAGCCAGGGTGTTGGTGAGAACTGGCGGCAGGTTCTTTAGGTGTTCTGGTCTAATCCTGTCTGGACCGGGAGTTGTTCTGTTTTTCACCGACGATATAGCATGTCGGATTTCGGAAGGGATGACCTTTGGAACGACAAATTGGTCGCCTTTCAATTTATATGACGGTAAGAGGATATGGCTAGCGAAGAGATCCGAGTAGTATTGGTGGATGATTTTCTCCATAGCCCTTCTTGAAGCTGTAGGTGTCCCGTCAGGGTATCGGAGTGCAATCATCTTGGTCTTATAGTTGGCGAAGCCTCGCTGGGCTTTGAGAATGCTCTTTCCAGCTTCTGCAGTTTCTGCCATAACTGCTGCTCTTCTCTCTTTAAGGTCTCCTTTTATCGCTTCTCTGCAGCGTTTCGCAAGTTCGGACGTAAGGATTCGATTGCCTGTAGCTCGTGCGATTCCGCGTTGACGTATCAGCTCGAGTGTCTGCGGAGACAAGCGTCTCTTCGTGACCTTAGGACTCTCGGCTTTTGTAGCGCTAACGTGGAGATATTCAACGAGTCGATCGTATTCTTCGTCGATGTTGTCGGCAACGGTATCTTCCCAAGAGCCGACTAATGATTTGAATACATCCCAGTTTATGGTAGTTCTGGGACTTTGTTGTTTGAATTTAGCGGCTTTCTCTCCTCTCCTCGAAAATCGGAACGTTGCGCGAAGGAGACGATGGTCTGATCTCGTGTAGAACTTGGAAACAACAGCGACGTCGGTCAGGCAAAACCTTCGATTTACTATGATGTGATTTATTTCGTTATGGTACTCTCCATTGGGAGACTCCCACGTCCATCGCTGAGAGAGAGGCTTTTGGAATTGCGAGTTACCATGGATGGTTTGGGTCGTCATGATAAACTCAAGATAGCCTCTCACCCTGTTCATTCCATTCTAGTAAGTGGGTCCCTATGTGACGTTCTTCAGACGTTCTTCTAGGTCCAATTTTTGCGTTAAAATCTCCGACAATGACCTTGAAGAATGTATGATCTTCTCTGAAGAATTTTTCGAGATCCATATAGAACGCTTCGACTTCGTCTTCGTCAAAGCTTGATGTTGGTGCGTAAGCAACGAAGATGGTCAAAGCCGGCATAGAACCACATCGTTTCAACCGTAATCGTCCGATAACACGTGTGAAATGAGACTTCAAAATACGAAATTTACAGCAAATATCTTTTTTATGTACATTTCGCGGAGAATTATAATATAATGACGGTGTGGTTCTTTTCTGCTTAACGGCGCAGGATGAAAAAACGACTCCTTTTGCTGGACAAGAATCTTTCATAAGAAGGTTAATAATTATTCAAAATCTTGAATCTCTGGTGAGTGCGCTACGTGGCCATTTTCTGAAAAGGCTTTATTCATAACAGTGTGAGGCTCAAGTTAAAATTATGTTTCTACATCGGCCGCGCAGTTTTACTATAACTTCGCTGGAAACACGAAAAGCACGTGAACGTGTAGAGTAAGTCTTTTAGTATCACAGCCATACGTTATATCTGGAGTTTTTTGAAGTTGAGAAGGAATTCTAATTGAACAACAAAAATTGTGCTACACATGTGAGCCGCCTCAGCGCTATCGATGATCGCCGTGTTAAAACCACGAGCACTACCTCCCCACCTCACTGCTCTCCTATCACGGGTAGCCAAAAAGCAAATGCACGAGTATGTGAATTGATTTATTTTTCTGCTACACTGGAGAGAAGCACTCTTTAAAAAAAATTAAGCACAGCTGCTATCGACTGCTTTTTTACAGACCCGCTCAAAATGATTCATATACTTATCAGATTAAATCAAATATGTCATATCCTTATCAGATTAAATCAGGTGCTACTGATGAGTCCCAATAGGACGAAATAGGTGCCTATATAGCACTAGACCTATGGCTCAAAATATGTCATATCCTTATTAAGCACAGCGTTGGGATCGTGAATATTACGCTGTCGAATGATTACTACTGTCTTAAGGAAAAGCTTTGTCTCGCGAGAAATACGTTTGGAGCACTGACATTTTACTTTTGCTGAAGCGTTACAAAAAGAGTTTTTGAGAGACGACCCCGTCACGCAGTAGTCAGAGATTCAAGCTTTCGAATGACTATTATCAATCTTATAAAAAATTCTAACTGAGCAAAAGAAATCGTTTTTTCATCCCGTGCCGTTTAGCGAAAAACTACCGACGGTGTTTTACAAGCACTCATCTTTGTTGAAACCTGCTATTAAGAAAAGTAAATGAGGAGGCCGCTGCTCACTGTAACGTCAGTCGCGTTTTTGGGAACGACTACTTTACTTTCAGATTTCGATACATTACTAGTCCTCAAATGTGCAGTTCTTTTTTGTAGTACCAATACGATTTCCTTCTAGCTAAGTCATATTGAAGGAGTCTTGATGACATACAGTTTTCTGTTTGTCTCTCGATTCGAAGAGATCGTGTAAAAGTTCTTGAGTTTTCTACCAATTGATCTTTCCGTCAGCAAAGGATATTTCTAGATGTAATGGATGTGAGATGCTTATTGGGATCATCAAAACTCATCACACGCAATTCAGTGGAATTTCTGCATAAGTAGGCATTTCCACTCAACTCATTGCCATCGAACATTTAGCGTGCTTGTGACATCATTAAACGATTTTCATATTGCTTCGATAATAAACGTTTTTTAAGCTTCCAAAGGTTTTCAAAAACCCAATAAGCCATCGACGAGTCGTAAAAATGATGGACGCCTAAACTGTTATTGTTTTGAGAACGATTTGATGCAGAAACGAGAATCTTATTTTTAGTTGAGTCTACAATATCTGCTCAAACCTCTACGAGACAATATTGAAAATCCTTGCAAGCATGACAAGAACTCCGATAGACCCTTTCATAATATCGCTGCTAGCTACAATCTCGACAGTGCTGGGATGTGGAGTAATGCCTGCGGGTCAAGGTAGTGGACAGAAGATTGTTTAGTACTAGAGATATTTCCATCCTTACATGTAAGTTCATAAGTTTCAGAGACAATGTATTTATATAAAGCATCATCTGAACTCAATAGCTGCTTTACTCTGAGATTTCTGATGAATGGATTCCGAATTCCAAATTTGAAGATTAAATGTCATGCATCTTTGAAGGCCATTTGACGTAATAATGCAACGTTCAGTTATTAGATTGTCCCATATTTTCTCACGCTTTTCGACATTTGATAAATCATTTGCTATTTATGTGAGCAAAACAGTTAATCAACCATATAATCAGCCATACCTGTGGTAAGACGTCGACTGTAGGTACATTGGCAACCAGTGATTATTTCACTTGACGGTAGGCCGTCCCTATTTCTACGATAGGGGGCGAGTGGAAAAGCACTGATGATGGCGAAACCGCCGACACACGCGTCTGCCGAACTGTTACCACAGATAAATTCCCACCAAAAATGTAAAAGAAGTCCAAAAGCATTCTCAAAGACCACATATGAATGTTTTGGTAAGGTTTTTGATAAACAGTTGATTGAAGAAGTTATAATCAACAGAATGACTAGTGATATTAACCACTTGCTGGGCATCGATTGTACGCATTCCTCCTACGAAGAATGAGTTTGGCAAACAGTTAAGTTAGTGAGGCCATTTATGAGATGGTTGCAGTCTTTGAATTTCTTCCCACACACATGCTCTAAGGAAGCGGAGGAGATGATAACGCGATGGAACAATATCAGGGCTCTATGGTTGATGTTGTCGCTGTTCAGCTTCTTCAAAGAAGACCAGTGACTGTGTAATGTGATGTGATCAGTCTATGCAAGAGTTGTTCATCGACATATCACTTTACGGTAGCTCATTTCAGTTAGGTGGCGAGCGATGGTGCTACGGCACTATCTAAATATCTATTTCATTTATCAGAACAGTCTCCAATATATCACAACCTTTTGACAGCAACTCAATTTGGAATAGAGGAAAAATTGGATATAACAATAAATCAATGAATTTTATGTGGACCTCAATATTATTTGAAAACGTTGCAAAATTTCGTTACAGCGAGCACTAGGACGTTCACCGTCACCGGCATTACAACTTTGCCAGTTGCAATGGCTTACTCTGACAAACCCGAAGTCTCTGCTCAAGTTCCCAACATCACGTCAACTAAAGATGGAGCTAAAGCATTTGTATCACGTCTTGTAATGCAAACAGTAAGTTTACAACTCTGAGTCTTCAACTTTTGTTCCCCTAGCGAATTCTTGAAGGCTAAAGGAGTGAGCTTCGATTTTTGGACAACTCGTCAGTTTCTTAGTGCAATTATGGCTGTCATCGCTTGCAAAACTCGATTGGAAACACTTTTTAGGAAACTGTGCCAAACAGTGAAAAATTTGTTCTTCAGATCGTTGACGTTCTCGAAAGCCAAGCTCGCAGTGCACTCCTACCTGATGTTGTAATCTCAGCCATTTTGGATCAACTGAGTGTAAGAGTCACTTACGAACCACTGCCGTGCCAGATGGTTGTCTTTGACATTGCAAAGGATACCAGTGAGTCTTTATTTATGAACATCTATTCCAAAGATTTCAAGCAGATTCATAGCATTCACTGTTTATTCACTTCATCACTCTGCTTTATGTGACTCGCATCACAACATTCTTTGTACGACGCAGGTTCTAGTACTCTTAACATCCAAATCTTCTCATGGTTTGCTCAGGGATTTCATTTTTCACAAACATTGTAGAATACTGGTCGAGAATGTCTCGTTGCATTCACGAATATAGCCGGGCTGGTATTTTCATATGCGTTCCTCATTGGTTATTGGATGGAGTGTGTGTGGAGGCCGTGGGATCAAATCCGCTTCGAGCTTTGCTAGGCATACGAGCCACTCGGCCACAGACCCCTCTGTGTTTATCATCTCTCCAAAAATCTTATAAAACTGATTAAAAATTTTCTAAAAAGATGTCCAGAATAGTTTTGGCGTCTTTTTCTGGACATGACCTAAATTCATTGTGTCGGGTGATCGATGGAGAGTTTGGAAAATCAATGTTTGAAATGTTTTTAACTTTTCTTAACTCCAACTCTTTGGTATTACAGAAGAAAATATGCTTATGAGGCTCGTAGTTCCTTCCAGTGATGAAGAAGGATGATCAGTTCTGCATCATCGTCGATAATACGGTGACGGGAATTTGCACTGGAACGATGCCAGGGGCGAGGGCGAATGCGAAGTGTAACGATCCAGCCAAGGCGACAATAGGGCCTGTTCCCAACAACCACTCTTCAATTTCAGGAACTCTCATGGTATGGACAGCTTTTTTCATTAAACACCGTTACTATGAGAAGAACTCATGTAGACTACGAATATCATCATGGCGAATTGGACGAGAAAGATGTGGCAAAGTGTACTAAACAGAGCGTTTCGAATGTTGGCATCTGGTCCACTTGGATCGCATTTCTTCTCGGTAACGGGCAATGTCGGTGGAAACTAAAATTGAACAGTGCAATGTTAAACATCAATATTTCCAGTAAATCGAAATTTTTCGTTGTGGCATCCGATTAGCAATAAAGTGGCTTGTAATATGAGTGTTGACTAAACAGAAGAGTGAAATAAATTACAATGAAATATGCAATGCGATGAATTTCGTTGTAGTGCTTTCTTTGAAAAGCAACTGAGAAATTAAAATTTAAAAAAATACAAGATGCTTATATCCTTGCTTACAATTCAAGGAAAGGTTTGCATTATTGTCTCCCTACTGGCAATAATGAAACTAGTTGAGACCACAAGGACGGATACAGTACAAACGATGCAGTAATTACAATAGGGAGTACACTAATACACAATAGATTATATAACGAAACGAAGATAGTGTAAATAATGGAAGCGATAAGAACACATCTATATTTAACTGCTTCTATAGATTTCGCTCAAAACAATAATATAATCTATAACATATCTTGAGCACTTCATGGGGTCTGCTATGGTACTTGGGCGAGGTCTATAAAAATAATCAAAGATAGAGCTATAATTAACCATATCAGCCATGAGCGGTCCATTGTTGGTCAGTGCAATGATTTCATCAACTGACATGCGGTGATTTGAAATAATTCGGCTTCGATTCCTTTATATGCATCTCCTGCAAGGGACTGATTGAACCGAAATGCATCGCGCTACTGATGAGATTATAAGCCCAAATCACGTGCCTAACACTATTTAGATTTTATAACACACCTCATGAACGGCTCAAGATATGACGTCAGATAGCAAATTAGGAACTAAGTATATACAATATTGTAAGCAATACATTTAAAGATAATATCGAGATACACTAAACACCAACAGCTGTACTTCGTAACTCAGCATTGGAGTTTGAGTCTACCGAATTATCGGGAAAAATTCGTCACCCTGTGAAAAAGTTTTCCATATCCTCTGTAGAAATTGAATAGTAGAAAGAAATGTGAAAGACATTTGACTTTTGGATTAGCGATCTTTTGAGATGTCTCCGTAACCGTTGATGTGTCTCTGCACGAGTCACTTTCTCTCCAGTGCTTTATTATCGCACATGAACCTGGTATTTCTCAGTTGTTAACTTGGTTTCCCGCACAGTAGAGATATGCTACGTGAGAAAAGTTGTACCAATGGTGCAATGGTGTGGATGGTACTCCAACTACAAAGAGCACCTCATACGTGTATATTTAGCGTTCAGTGAGCATGGAGAGTAACACGAAGGAGAAATTGGGCAGAAGAAGGAAAACAGCAAAGGCCGCATTCGGGTTTTTCAAGGAAGTTACCGTGGAGACAACGGACTCAAAACTATGCGCTGTCCTTTTCAACTCAACAATCCTCTCGGCGCTCTGCTATGCAGCAAAGACGTAGGCTAACACACTTTTACCACGTCAATGCTACTGTAGACAACTCACAGAGCTCTTAATCGATGCCTCTTGAAATTCAGGCGGCACTGACATCACCTAGCCCGCTTGAGCGGCTCAGATCTCCAAACCTATCTCATTTTCGCGAATGATCCAGGGGACTATTCATCGATAGCGAAAGACACATGGGCGTCATATAAAAGGAAGAGCAGACGGCAGATAGCCAAAACGAACTGTAGAGTGAACTCCACAAAAAAAAAACACTTGCCTCGAGGACGAGCACCTACATGTCGGGCGAATGTGTTTGTAGGAATTTGTCAACTGTACTCGAAGTTGTCGATGTTTTACAGATCGCTGTATGACACTTGCACCAGCCGCCATGTTCTAATCAAACCGATTTGCGGACGACAATTGCAAGAAAAAACGAATGAAAAATGTGCTGGAGTCCGCATAATTCATGAAGGCGGACTGTCCAAGTAATAAAGTGTAATAGTGTGCTACAAATTGTGCCAGTAGAACGATTTGAACTGAACAAGGAGATTCTTCATGAGTTGAATGCGAGGTTGTTAAATGGAATCTATTTGAGGAGCTAGCGCTGCACTTTTTAAAGCTTGGGAAGATCATATTGCCCACATTTCAGTCAGCCAAACGTCTCTTTCGGGTGAATTTCACATCATTATAGTTAGGCTTGAACACATTTTAAGCGATAAAGATAGGTACCATGACAATCAACCATTTGCTAACAAAAAGTAAGTTTGCCTGTTTTTGTGGCATAAAAATCGATGGTTCGGGATTTAACGAACTTTTGTGAACTTTTCCGCATCCTTTTGGTTGTGGAAGTATTTTCCCTGTCGGAGCTTGTTGAGATGTTAGAAGAAGTGATAGACGGTCGCCGCAAGGTCCACCAAATTTGGAAGATAAAATAAAACATCTTAATTTCACTTACAGTAGCGAATGGTCGTGGTATGAACAGTGTTGAGCTTTTTTATAATTGAGTAGGCTTTACGAGGCCATATGCGAAGACTGCTCTTAGTTGGTCGTTGTCAACTTCCCATGACCAGCCACCAGGTTGCTCATCTAGAAGGGTCTCCTTCTCTACGACACTTAGCCTGATATTGAAATTTGAGCGCGGTCTTGAGAAAACACTAAACGAAAGGTACGATGTATTAACAATAACAGTAGAGCAATCGAGTGTACAACACTGCCCATTTAGTGATATTTGCACTTAATGAAGTGTGTAGAATGTTAGCCATTGCATACCCTCAGTATGGGATTGGGTTTTCCCCGAGAGTATTGGCTAGAGACGAAGGACACCGCTCGACTGGTGAGACTGTCATCGTCAAAACACGTGTACCGGGTTCTGTAAGTTGCCCTATAACAAACCACATGCATAGCTCAAAAAATGATTATCAGGCATATTGAAATTTCTGGAAGAGGGTGGGTGTTCAATAATCTATATTTATTTGAAAAGCTCTTGGGATAGAGATAGCAAGCATTGGAAAGGTAGAACTGTGGAGTTTGTTATTACTCGAAAAAAAGGATTCCTGTTAAATAGACAAAAATGTCCTGAATATGAGGAGAACTACCATGATAAAACTGAATTCAAGAGTTATAGAATCAACGGCGTTGTCTACGGTGTTTTCTATCAAATCTTATCTTGAAAATGATGCAGTGTTCCATAAATGAAGTGTTGTCTTGAAGGGCTTCGAGAATATGAAATCAATTGCTTAGATTTGCTCCTGACTTTCTGGAGTTCTTCGCTGCGAAAAAATGAGCCTTCTTAGAGGATCCAATTTTTTATTTAGTGAAGATGGATATGACTCAACGGCGAGGCATCATCGTGGGCAGTACAGTGACAGCAATTTGCACTGCTATTGGGATAGAGGAATGTGTGATAAGGAAATGAAGGACAAAGTGACAACAACGTCTGTTAACACCACCTACACGTCGATTTCGGGAACTCTCATGGTTTGAACAGCTTTTCTTTTTCGTACAACTTTGCTCTGTGAAAAAAATCTGTATAGACTACAAATATCATCATGTCGAATTGGTCCCGAATGATGTGGCAAGCTGTAGTGAACAAAGCTGTTCGAATGCTAGCATCGGGTCCCTTTGCGTCGAATTTCTTCTCGGCAACTGCCACAGTCGGCGGAAACTGAAATTGGCAGCATTTTTATTTGACCAAAAATTATTGCAGCAATGGCAATAAATTCTCAAGTCACATGGGTTTTGATTTGTCGGAGTAATGCAGTTTTTACTTGAAAGCGACTATTATGATGAATTTGTATTTAGTGGTTTTTTTGAAGTGCAACTGCGCAGCTTATTAACTAAGCAATCACAGGAAAAACCTTTTCTGATATGAATCGAGAAGATTCGATCATCGGTTTCCCACTATTGGTCATAAAAAAATAAGGTGGAAAATTATTAATGAGGTGAAAATGACAAGTAATAGTAAGCCATTGAGATAGCATCTACTAAGTAAGCACTTCAATGCTCTAACTAGAAATATATTCATCGGCTCACCAAGAGGTGGTCAGATCTAGTAGCCGAAATTATTTGATCAACATTGAGAAAGGACTATCTCTGAAAGTCACACTTGAGTTATTCGGATACTGAGTGCTACTAAATATCGTTGAGTAAAAAATATATATGACTACGAAAAGAATGTGCATCCTATCGATAGGTGATTTTCCGGTGAAGTTGCTGCATGTCTCCTGGAGAACATTCAAAATGATGAGCATAAAAGCCGCAGTTTTTCAAAATATGTTGGACGTTCCCGACGTCAGGTCTGTAGATGTGAAGCTACAGCCACAGCTATTAACGAATGATGAAACTGTTCGAGTAAACTTATGTAGTGATATATAGGATATTTTTTTGGGCCAAGGAAGGTCGAAAACGGTAAAGTGAAGTATCTCGGTAGCTTAGCGAAATATATTAGATCAATAGCACAGCAGAAACAGACCAGTGTGAGCGCTGTCAGACTAACAAAGGCTACCTATTCACTCAATGATTCACAAGAGTTTGGAACACGTTTAGTTTCTGCAATAAATTCTGAAAGACAATTGAACGATTCGCGTGAATATGAAGTAATAAGACATAAAACTTGTAAACATATAATCCAATCACTGATCTGTGATTTGTATGTGGTTTGAAGGTAGTGTTCAGAAGATATACCAAGTCACTGATGCCTCTAAATGGAGCTGCTTAGAGATAGACTGGCACCATCGTTAGATATACCAAGGAATTTATGGTTTCCAAGTCACGTAAGATGTTACTGTACATGGAGGAATGCGTATGGCCGTATCAGTGCAGACATATTGAGAATTAAGGTATAGTTGAGATTACTGTGGTGGAACAAATGAAAATACCTTGGACTGGATGGTGCAGAGGAACGTAAATATCAGGTCAGAAGTTTCGACATTAAAACAATAAACTACAAATTTATTAACAAGAGGTTATCAAAATTGCTTAACAACAATATTTACCATATGCCTCTTTACCCCGAACACATTTCTGCCATCTTTTAGGCAACAAATTAATACCGCGCTCACAGAACTCTCCTAAAGAAATTGGATAAAGAAATGACACGAAGTACTTACTGTAGGTCACAACAAACTATTCCTTTCCCATCAAAAGGTAAATTTTTTAGTTTCAAACATGCTTCGACTTTATAGAATTCAATCGTTCACCAACTCATAGTAGTATACCAATATTTCATTACCTTAAAAACGTGTAGGAGGGCCTTGGCCGAGTGTTTGCAATACTCGTCGCGACGCGGGGCCGACAGTCAATAACGAAAGCGCTGTAGAGTGCCACAGCCAGGCTATACTCGACTTTGCAAGGAGACATGATCTGTCGATTTATTCGTCTTTTAAGAAGAAGCCTCAAAACGAATGGAATGCTAGAAGCACTGGGATCCGCGCAGTAAGATGTGATAGAGATCGTGTAATTTTACAATCAAATAAAAACGTGGAACTATTATAGACCAAGCACGAAACTCTCGGTGAAGACTACTTATCAGTTTTTTTTTGTTCATGGACATACACGTACTTGATATTCACTGTGACTGATGTATCGACACGTGAAACTTCAAAGCAGCATTGATTTGAGTGGAGTGTTCTATTTATGTTAAGAAAAACTGCATTTATCAGAAGAAAATAGGAGTAGAAAAACCTACTGCAATAGTCGACTTAAGTGACCGATAATTCTTTTCATTTTGCCTTTGCCGCTTGCGGAAGCGCGAGATTTACCCTCTGGCGTTTCGTCGTCTGGACGAACATACAGCCCTTAGCTCGAGTGAACAAAAGGCTAGCATTGCTATCTAGACGGTCATGAAACGTGTGCTTCAAGAAGTGAATTTGCGCCTGGAGGTCCTCAGATATTTTTAGAAAGATGGAACATTCAGTAGACATATGATTCGTCACTGCTGTTAGGAGGAATCTGAAGACACGAAAACATTAATCACAATAACGAATCAACATACCGACTCTCCATTCAACCGTTTTTATAGACCTTGCTCAAACAGTAATCTGATCAGGATATAACATGTTTTGAGTCATTAAGACCTATGTGCTATACAGGTGCCTGATTCGTCCTACCGGAGCAAATCAGTAATACCGCCCTCAGTTCATCCGATCCCTTGAGGCTATATTCCTCTATGAAAAAAAACGACGCCGAGCAATAAACATAGGTGTATGGACTTTTCGTGATGTGCTCAAATAATTTTACGGCTCTCAAAGCTCAGAGAAAAAAATCTGTCTTCAGTTTTTCTGTAAAAAGAACATATTACATGTAGTGAACGTCCTGACTTTGAAGAAGGCGGTGTCGCCGAAACATAAGAATACGATTTGTGCTGCTATGTGTATCACTTCAACGGCAACAGCAACCAACTTCGTATCGGTTTGAAGAGCTGAGTGTTGATTTTCCATGAATTGACTTTGATACAGAGATTTACTGAAAGCCGGTTTTTCAAAATGAAACATCTTATATTTTCACATTAAACACAGCCCTCCTTCACATCTACTATGGTATAGCAGTACGTCTTCCAATTGATTTGTTTTCTAGCATCTACCACTCGCGAAGGTCGTCAAACATTCCGTGTGTGGGTTTTGCTGTTGACTTAATATATATATATATATATATATATATATATATATACATATATATAAGCTGTAAAAAGTCAATTGAGCCAATTTACCATGGTACCCTGAGATAGAAAACTAGAGCATTCTCATTTGGACTATATGGAATGTTGCTTCCAGACAAACGTAGTACTAATTTTCCCGCCTTAGAGACATGAGAGGCTCTGAGAACATGGGATGTGGGTCGAACCAGAATGTTGCTCGTGATGAGCGGCATTGTCTATAACGCACGTGTAACAGAAACTCATAGTGTAACGTATAGATCAACTATGCGGTACGAAACTTCGTTGTGTTTCCTCTTCTAACAAGTTATCCAGAGCACATGCCCCGAATATTGTTAGTTTTGTGGCCTACACAATCGTCTACGAACGCAGTTAGCGATGATTATGCAGAGCTTGAAAACTATTCTCGCGGCTTATCTTTTTGCACCGGCTTTAGCTTCGAAAAAAGCACCAAGTATCCATGGGTAACACAGTGAATAGAGGTTTCCTCAAAAACACGCTTCATTGGTGGTTCGATCTCACGCCTAGCAAGTCCTGATGGTGCTCCAAATGTAACCTCTATATTCGTAGTCAATTATGACTCCATTAGGAGTGCATGTGGTGCCGTAATTGGAGGTGTTGTCGATGGTTCGATTAGCGCTAAGGGCAACCAAGCCAATCTTTCCTCTGAGGTCCTGGGAGGATAAGTAACCTGGACTCGATACAGCGATATTTTACCGAGAGTTAATTTAGAATCTTGATATGCACTCAATCACCTCAGTGGAAGCTTGAAATTGAAGGCGAATGCATGCGCGTTCCCTAAGTATTGATCAACGCCGAGGGCTTTATCCTATGACTCCGCCGCAATGCCTTGTAGATCACTATTAAGGTTACAATCTGAAGGAACAGTGCAACTAGTCATCTGCTGGTCGGAAAAATTAGCCTGAGCTCAAGATGCTCGTTTGCTCGTTGGTATCAAGCCAAAAGGACATTTTTCAAAACGTCCCTTGAACTGAATCTTTTCTATGCTTCATACTTCAAATCTATTCTATCAGCTTTGCAATTGTTTACGATTATTGTTAATTCCTCAGACTCCTGTCAAAGCTATGCGTGGTTTTCGCAAAACGACTTTTGAGAGAAATTCGTTTGGATCTCCTTCAATTTGATTCATCTGATTAGGTACACTTGCATAAAATCTTTCTGTGACTTTCTCTTCAGTTCAGCCCAGTGTAGTCTGCACGGCCTTGCTGAGATGGATTGCTAGCTCGGTGGTGTAGCATGTCACTAATAATTTTTTCAAAGATCGTTTTACGTGAGCCAAATCATGAAAAAAAAATCAAGGAGGAATTCCCTCGTATGAATTTGAATAACCAACTTTCCTTCAGCTTCAGCATTATTAATTAGTCATACAGCATTTGATCATTGAACCAGTACCACGAAGGCAGTAAAAATAGTTTTCGGAAGAACTTTTCAAATCATTACTCTCTTTGTTAGCCAATAGTTATACCGAACAAATTATTGCAGGAGCAACCACAACGAGTTCGAACGTGTGGACAATCGACTCAAATCATAGGCTCTGAGGAAGACGAAGGGGTCAAAATAATAGTCGAATAAATTTTATTTTTCAAACTGTCCGTTATATTACCGTTCTATGTGCGCGCCAAGTGGTGTTTTGTTCCATTTCAAGTTACAAGATCAAACCTGCTTTTTTATGCGAACACAGAGTGGTCTACTCGTTTTGGCAATCTATTCTTCCCGCATGCCTTACAAGAGATCAAGTAAACTGTACCCGATCTCATACAATCGTCGTCTCTATTGTTCGGACAATTTTGAAGATTTCGCTCCACAGAGACAGTCACGTAAACGCATACGGACAAGTTGATTCCTAAGAGTGTCTGCGCTATTTCATAAACTGCTAACGCATTACCCACATCTGCGCTTCTGAAGCGACGTTATTGGATTTGCATAATTAAAAGTAAGGGATGGTATGAACGGTTCATTAATTTTCTGAAGTCTAAAGAAGTCGCTGTCCTAATTTGTTTGCAAAGTTTTTCTACCAAGGTTATAAGAGTATTTCATGAGTAGAGTTCAAATCAATTCAATTCTTCCGGGCTATAAAGAAAGCGAAATCACGCAAATTTCAACCATCATTATATCGTTCCAAGTGTCATTCAGCAAATTCTACTACTAATAACCTTGTATCTTCTCATAAAAACATTACATTATGCAATCTACGCCTCCGTGAAGATAGTCAATTTTAGAAATGCTTTGAGTTGCTCGTTGTTTTCTTTCTACATGGTTTTGATTTACCTCATTTTATTTTTCAATTGTCGTCACAATATATTGGCGGCACAAGTTTTTGAGATTTGCTACATTGTACAGCATTGGAAGGCGTGGGAGTTGTGGAACTACATTTTTCTGCGCGGAGCGGCTATATCTGTGTAGTGTTTAATGTTAAGGCAACAGAACTAATTCAACTTATCAACCGCCACGCTTGGAGCATCATTCGCTAATGTCCTTA